>JBBPBX010060294.1:0-21491 GCA_038048925.1 Garcialebias charrua
CTGTTACAAATCTTGGAATAAAAATGGACTCTCATCTTACATTTGAAAATCACATTAAGCATCTGTTTAAAACTTGCTTCTTCCATCTTCGAAACATCTCCAGACTTCGCCCATCCCTAACTTTTTCTGATGCTGAGAAGCTCGTCCATGCTTTTGTCTCCTCCAGGCTCGACTACTGCAACTCCCTGTTTATTGGAATCCCTGGTAAATACCTTCAGAAGCTTCAATATATTCAAAACAGTGCAGCAAGGATTTTGTTGAGAGTTCGTAAATTTGAACATATTACGCCCATTCTCCATAACCTTCATTGGCTTCCTGTCGCCTACAGAATTCAGTACAAAACTGCTCTCATTACACATCAATGCTTACACGGAACTTCACCAGATTATCTAAAGGACATTCTTGTTCCATATTCATCCACCACAGGACAGTAATCTCCTTCACATTCCGAGAACCAAATTAAGGACCATGGGAGACCGGGCTTTCAGTGTGGCTGCCCCCCGCCTGTGGAACTCTCTTCCTGACTGCCTAAGAGCTCCACAGTCACTGGTTGACTTTAAGAGCGGCTTGAAGACCTTTCTTTTTAACCAAGCATACTCTGCCTCCTCATGATTCTATCTTTGATCTTAGTTGATACTGTTATTGATTTTACTTGTTTTATTACTTGTTTTATTGACATTTAATTCTGTTGCACTTTGTAGCACTTTGAGATTTTCATTAATGAAAAGTGCGTTATAAATTAAATTCATTATTATTGTTATTATTATTATTATAACATCAAGGCCGAAAGCATCTGCAGCATCTGTTTGTCTCTCTGGCTTATAATTCATTTTACATCAAATAAACAGTTATTTTCCTGTAAAATATTCAACAATAGGCTATCTCATTACTTTTGATTTTAAATAATGAAACAAATTTGCTGTTTGTTCTTTAAACAAAAACATGTACTGTATTAGGTGTAATACAATGAACAGAGACATTTCTTCATACTTTGTATTTAAACATGAGAGAGTTCAAAATATAAAATTAAATGGTCTCTATATAATAATAATAATAATAAACTTTATTTGTATAGCACCTTCCTACAATGCCTTGCATTGACCAAGGTGCTTAACAGGATAAAAAGATGAATAAACTGGAACAATAAATCAATGAAAATAGAATAAGAAACAACAGCAATAAAAGAAGGCAATGGAAATAAAAAATGCTACATACTAAAATAACACTAAAATAACACAAGTAATAAAAGTTACACACTGAAAGCTTTTTTGAACAAGTGGAAATAAAAAGGCAATGGAAAAAAAAATGTTACATATTAAAATACCAAAAGTAATAAAAGTTACACACTGGAAGCTTATTTGAACAAGTGGAAATAAAAAGGCAATGGAAATAAAAAATGCTACATATTAAAATACCAAAAGTAATAAAAGTTACACACTGAAAGCTCTATATCCATAGAGGGGATCAATATACCTGTATTTTGATCCCCATGGCTCAACGAGGCTAGCCTGTATAAATAAAGGTTGAATGAATGAATGAATGAATGAATGTATAATACTGCCCACCAAGTTCCTGATAGGTACTGGGGGGACTGGGCTTACCCTGTGTTTAAAGCAAGGGCGTCCAAAGTGCGGCCCGAGGGCTATTTGCGGTCCTTGGAGGGATTTTGTGCGGCCCTTGACTGAAATTAAAGAATGGTTTGATTTTGACCCACAAGTTTAAGAGGTTGATGCCGAAGTAGACCTTCTTTAGATTTAATGGTGATACTTTATAAATATAATTTTTAGGTTTAACAGCAAAAAAGATGAAAATAATCTACTCTAAATTAGCAAATTTAAGTAAAACGTAATGCTATAATTAATCTCTTTATTCTACAACAAACCTTCACTGACTTATACCAAAAAGTAGAAAGTTGGATACCCGCCGGTAATATAAATCATAAAACTTGGCTAAATAGGTGTTTTCAAAGAAAACTATTTCAGTTGATTAAACAATTGAAGTGTAGAAATTGGACATTTTAAAAAGAATATAAAGTATCATCGACATACAAGTTGATCAGCTTTATCAATGTCCCTTCAAACTTTCCAGGAATCTGTTTTAGCCACTGACAGATGTTTTTCAGAACTTTGATGACCCATTTGGGCCGTCCATGGTCCAAAAGGGTGATTGAAGTTCCACCCTGTTTTTAAAGAATAGCTACTCATTTTAGGCTTTTGTCTGAAAATAAACTAAATGAACTTTCAAAGCACAAGAAAACAAATAATCTAAAAACAAATAATCCCCCAAAATCTAATAAATTTAATTATAAAAAATATATATTTTTTCTATTTTAATGTTTACAAGGCTCATGGCGTTCTGGATCTACAAGATTTTAAACTAAACTTTTAACTTTTCTCCAAAATAATATTCATCTACGGTAGTTAAAAATTAGGGGAAAAAAAAAACATTTTCTTAAATTCAGATTTTTCTGGCTTGTGAGACCCTTCAGACAGTTCTGACCCACCTATGAAAATGTTTGAATAGCTACTCCTGGCTTAAACGGTACATACATTATTTGGTTCCAGTGTTGCCAGATAGAGTCGAGGTTTTCCAGCCCAAAAATCTGTTAAAAACCACCACATCGCACAAAAACCTGCCCAATCAATATATTTTTATATTTACTGTTTGAACATGAACACACATCAGTACAAGTCAAGGTAATTTAACACAATGTGGCAAAACACAACAATCCAACAAAATCTGCCCCAGCCACCACAGCAACGTCAGGTCCAGTGAGTGTCACGTGACACAGTTGCATATGGATTCATAACAACCCTGTAGACTGCTCCTGTTTTCACATTTAGAATACACAAACTTCATTCAGTGTGCACACACAAAACATAACTGAAATAATTAAATTTACTGTGGTTGATTTTGAATTCTTACCTTTAATGCTGATTGCTTTTGTCATTTAGATGACCCTATCCACAATTTAAGATCATTGTTGCACTCTTTTCGGTAACGCTTCTTATATTTTCCTCACTTCGGCATCTTCCTGCTTGGTTTATCACACCAGATCCACCTGCTGCTAAACTAGCATAATTTATTGTGCCGCTCACCAGTTCTGTTGTGAACGCCCTGACAGATAATAATAGCCAATCAGTGATGGAAAAAGGACTCGGGGGAGCTTTGCTATGAACCAATAAAGATGAATGGTTGAAGTGTGTTTTAATAGATTAACTCAAAAAATGCCAAATCCGCCCAAAGCCGTTCTTACCTATACAAAATCAGAATGAAAACCACCCAATTGGTGGTAAACTGCCCAATCTGGCAACACAGTTCTGAAGTCAGGTATGTGCCTGAAAAGTACCAGGCTGTATTAAGTACAGTATTGCTACCCAGCACAGTTAAAGGTTTGCTGCAGTAAGCTTGTCGTTGATGTAGTCACACTGCTGCAGATTTATTCTGATGAAACTGAACCAACGTTCACAACTTGTCTTCCTGCAGGTCTTTGATCCAGCTTCACAGTCCATTGATCCCATTTTTGAAGTGTTTCCACAACGTTAAACTCTAAAACTTTACCACCACTCACACTGATGGAGGAAAAACTTCAAATATATATTAAGAAAAGAAAATGAAGCAAATAAATGCATTGAAAGAAACAAAAGTGTCTCGAGTTCATCACAAATAGTTTGTATTATCAGACGAATGGTGTATTATCATGTACACCAATTATCTAAACCATGGCTCTCAATCTTAAGGCATCCGTAAAAGTCTTAAAATTATAATATAATCTTTCTTCATCTCCTCACACTCATCAGTATCTGCTGTGGACACGTGGACGAACAGACCAGGCAGCTCGGTTAACGTTCCCTCACAGAGGAGTTTGTACTGGTGTTGAACTGAGGATTCAGAAACCAGTGGGAGGGTTGGCCCAGTAATTAGTCCTTCCCAACACACAGCAGCTCCACCACGGTGAAGAAAATAACCAGGATGAAGAACACATACGAGGAGCCCACCATCGTGTTGTTGGGCAGCTTGTCCTCTGATCTCACTGATGCAGGACAGGACCACATGAAAGAACATTTACAACTAAATATTTTGAGGCTAAAAGCCTGAGCTGATTTGAAGACGTCCACACACCTGACACCTCTTCAGCTCATCTGAGACGGGGGCTTTATTTGGGACATCTATTGGACTTTTGAAAGCTTAGTTTGCTGTTATGTTGGCACAGTTACTCATCATGATGGAGGTCAAAAAGTGCCAAAAGTACCAGCTGAAGTGGTTTCTGGTATGGGTGATACCTGTATAGGCAGCTGCCCATGGCGGCATCTTGTCAAGGCATGAACGTTTGGCCCTGCACTCCCCTAAAAAAAATCAAAAAACACATGATTTCATATGGCTGGTTTAGCCTGCATCTTGTTTCCAATCGCCAGTGGTGGAGAAAGTACTCAAACACTGTACTTAAGTAAAAGTACAAATAAACAGACAAAAATGTACTCTAGTAAAAGTATAAGTACCACATTAATGTTTTTACTTAAGTAAAAGTAAATAAGTACTTGCTTTAAAAAATACTTAAAATATTAAAGTAAAAGTACTTGCTGAATGTATTACCTAATGCAATGTCTACAGTTTCATTAAGTGTGCGTACTGTATGTATGTTTTCTGTAATACGTTAAAAGTTTTGTTCCAGTTTGATGAACAATGCTGCAGATAATGCATGTTTTTATTGTGTTTGCTCTGTGACACAGTTCACACTTGGACTAGTGATTCTGTGTGTCAGAATTTCAGGGATGACATGCAGAGTTAAATGTCATTAAGGAATGATTAAACCTTTGAACGTTTTTATTAAACACAGAACAAAACCAACGTGTCATTTTAACTGCAGTAAACACATTTAAGTAAAAGTTGTCTGACAGAAAAAAGGAGCATTAGACCGAACAAAGGAACATCTGATCATTTCAACTCTTGGTCCGGTCAAAAATCGACCGGAGAAATCGTTTTCTATGGGAGAAATGCCAGACCCTAGTACAAAGCGAAGTGAAGGACAAGGGTCTGGTTTTAACCAGGCTATCGTTGACTAAAGTTGCAGGAAAAACACAAAATTTTCAAATATTGTTCTAAAATACATCAACCTGATATTCTGTGTTCGCCTGAAAGCAAAAGATGCAAATGTAAGGTTCTGCAGCAGACACGCTTTTCCTAACAGCACATAAGGTGACAGTACAGCGCCTGTGTGAGCGCACGCGGGCACCTTGGCTGTCGCTGCTCCTCGTACTTTTTGCTCCTCTAGCTTTTTATGTTACTTTCTGATGTTTTTTTCACTGACCCTTGTTGGGCAATGGGCATTTCTACCTTTCTGTGATTAAGTTTTAGAGCAACTGTCTTGTCTGACTGCGTTGTGGCTCTGCAGACGTTACACGCTGCCGGTCAAAGCAGTTGGCCTCTTGTCCTGAGCCTGGTTCTGCTGAAGGTTTCTTCCTTCTGGGGAGTTTTTCCTTTCCACTGATGCCATTGTGCTTGCTCAGGATGGGAGACTATAGCAAAGCCAAGACTTGTTTGCTGGATTCATTAAATAGAAAACTTTACTAGTCTAACCGGAATTTTAGTAGTGGGGGCTGTCAACCTCCCGCTAGCTCCAGCACGAATTTAGCTTAGAGAACCACGTAGCTGCATTGTTCGCTTACCTGCTGCCCTTGTCATCTTCCTGTGTCCTCTGGACTGTTCTGGATACTCTCCTGTATTCCTTCAAGGTAATGCTCATTCAAGTTACCTCTCACTGCTTCTTGTATATCTTTTTCGGAGCCGTGGGCCTGCTGTTAGCGGCTAGCTCCGTGCTAGCTTCCACCGGCTCGACAATGTTGACGTACTCCGCTTCGTAGTTGTTTGAACTTAACTGCTTCATTCCTCCTTCTGTTTCCTCCATAAAACAACTGGGACTTCTGCGTAGACCTCGTTGCATCCATAGAAGCTCTCGAAAGAAAACCGTTTATTTTAGGCAAGCGAGCTCTGACTCAATTCCTTCTGTCTGGACTGAGAGACGTGTCGCACCTCGATTTTGTCATCAGAATGCTGCGTCTGTAGTCCCTTGTAGTCCACAGCGCACGAAGTGGCAAGGAAAACGTGGAGTGGACTTCAGCCTGCTTAAACCGGTTCAAAAAGCTCCTACTCCAACTGGTATTAAATTAGAACTTTTCAATGTGCAGTCACTATCCAACAAATCATGTTTAATTCATGATCACATTCTGGAGAAGAACTTGGACCTCATGTGTCTTACAGAAACTTGGCATCAACCAGATGTGTTCAGTTCTCTGAATGAAGCGTGTCCCTCTGGATACAGCTATCTGCAGAGAGCCCGCAGCACTGGCCGTGGTGGTGGTCTGGCGGTAATTTATCGCAGTAATTTAAAATGGTCTCATCTGGTTTCTCAGGACTTTTCTTCTTTTGAATGTCTGGCCTTCAGCTTCAAAGCCCCACTTCTGATGAATGTTATATTAATTTATAGGCCTCCCAAACCACATGTTTCATTTAACTCAGAGATGCATGACCTCCTCACTTTTTTCTGCACCTCCCCTGTGAAGACCATTTTTCTTGGCGACTTAAATATCCACATGGACAATTCCTCTTCACCTCTGGCAACAGATTTTAAGTCTCTTTTGGACTCTCTTAATCTCACTCAACACGTTGACGCCCCTACGCACAGCAGGGGGCATACTCTGGATTTGGTGATTACAGACACTGTACTCATCAATAACTTATCTGTATATGACCTGGGTGTCTCCGACCACAGTGTCATCTCTCTGGAAGTGCCTTCATCTTCGCCTGCTTCAAACCCAAAACGACCTATCCAGTTCCGTGACTTTAGAAACATATCCCCTGATGTTCTGTCTACTGATCTTCATGCTCTGACCGCTGTCAATCATTCATCTGCAAATGACTCTGTGGATTACTACAACCAATCTCTCCAGGAGCTCCTGGACCTGCATGCTCCCTTGAAAACAAGACTGGTGTCTTTCTACCGTTCAGCCCCCTGGTACACTGATGAGCTGCGCAAGATGAAGGCAACTGGCCGTGCTATTGAGAGACGTGTAAAATCATCTGGTCTCTCTGTACATAAGCAGGCATATAAAGAACATCAGAAAGCGTACGCCTATTCTCTTAAAGAAGCACGCTCCAAATATTATTCTAACATCATCAACACCTGCCCTGCCCTGGAAACTAAACAGCTCTTCTCCACAATAAAGTCAAAGTCAACTTTATTGTCAGAACTGCAATATGTACAGGACATACACAGGATTGAAATTGCGTTTCTCTCAGTCCCTCGGTGCAACAGTAACCATTTAAACACTAAAACACTGAAACATTTAATAAACATAAGCATAAAATAGTAAAAGTGTAACACTGTCCTGAGTTTTTGCATAGTAGTATAAAAGTATGAAAATTTACACCAACACTAAAACACTAAACATTTAATGAAGAACTAACTAACTCGTCTGCTTAATCCCATTAAACAAACTCCTGAGGACTCTGCTCAAAAATGCGACCTGTTCCTTTCGTCATTTAAAAACAAAGTTGACACTATCAGATCTCAGCTCCACAACCTCCCTGATCTTCGTGTGACATCTGCATTCTGGGTCCCTGAGCAGCTTTGATGAAGTTGTTCAGAGTGAGGTGGAGGTCATCATCAAGAAAATGAAGCCTTCATCCTGCGCCATGGATCCTTTCCCCTCGTCTCTCATAAAATCCAATCACTTTGCAATAAGCCCATTAATCACACAAATAATAAATAAGTCTCTACAATCTGGTCATGTTCCACTGCCTCTAAAAACTGCCATCATTAGGCCTCTTCTGAAAAAAATCTAATTTGGATCCCGACATTTTTTCTAATTACCGCCCAATTTCACACCTCCCTTTTCTGTCTAAAGTGCTGGAGAAAGCAGTTGCTGCTCAGCTGCAGGACCACCTACAACAACACTCTCTGTATGAGAAGTTCCAGTCTGGATTCAGAGTAGCTCACAGTACTGAGACTGCATTGCTGAGAGTTACCAATGATGTCCTTATGGCTGCCGACGCTGGTTCTCCTTCCATCCTTGTCCTCCTTGACCTCACTGCAGCCTTCGACACTGTGGACCATAGTATCCTCCTCCACCGTCTTCATGTGGAGGTCGGTCTCTGTGACACTGTCCTGGACTGGTTCAGATCTTTCCTCTCCAATAGGCTGGAATGTGTTAGTCTTGGCAACGCCACGTCCCAGACAGTCTGTGTCTCCTGTGGTGTCCCTCAGGGGTCAGTTCTGGGGCCCCTGCTGTTTTCCCTTTACATGCTGCCTTTAGGTCAAATTATTAATCAGTTCAACATTTCTTTTCACTGTTATGCCGACGATACACAGCTTTACATCAGGACTGGAGCATCCTCATCATCCCCATTGTCATCTCCATCTTCACTCACTGCCCTCTCTACCTGCCTGGAGGAAATAAGGGCATGGATGAATCAGAACTTTCTTCAATTAAACTGCTCCAAGACTGAGGCCATACTGATTGGCACCCCTCACCAGGTACAAACATCTACTATAACAACAATTTCCTTTTCTGGACAAGACATCCCCCTCTCCACCTCTGTTACAAATCTTGGAATAAAAATGGACTCTCATCTTACATTTGAAAATCACATTAAGCTTCTGTTTAAAACCTGCTTCTTCCATCTTCGAAACATCTCCAGACTTCGCCCATCCCTAACTTTTTCTGATGCTGAGAAGCTCGTCCATGCTTTTGTCTCCTCCAGGCTCGACTACTGCAACTCCCTGTTTATTGGAATCCCTGGTAAATACCTTCAGAAGCTTCAATATATTCAAAACAGTGCAGCAAGGATTTTGTTGAGAGTTCGTAAATTTGAACATATTACGCCCATTCTCCATAACCTTCATTGGCTTCCTGTCGCCTACAAAATTCAGTACAAAACTGCTCTCATTACACATCAATGCTTACACGGAACTTAACCAGATTATCTAAAGGACATTCTTGTTCCATATTCATCCACCACAGGACAGTAATCTCCTTCACATTCCAAGAACCAAATTAAGGACCATGGGAGACTGGGCTTTCAGTGTGGCTGCCCCCCGCCTATGGAACTCCCTCCCTGACTACCTGAGAGCTCCACAGTCACTGGTTGACTTTAAGAGCGGCTTGAAGACCTTTCTTTTTAACCAAGCATACTCTGCCTCCTCATGATTCTACTTTTGATCTTAGTTGATACTGTTATTGATTTAACTTGTTTTCACTTGTTTTATTGACATTTAATTTTGTTGCACTTTGTAGCACTTTGAGATTTTCATTAATGAAAAGTGCGTTATAAATTAAATTCATTATTATTTTATTATTATTATTATAACATCAAGGCCGAAAGCATCTGCAGCATCTGTTTGTCTCTCTGGCTTATAATTCATTTTACATCAAATAAACAGTTATTTTCCTGTAAAATATTCAACAATAGGCTATCTCATTACTTTTGATTTTAAATAATGAAACAAATTTGCTGTTTGTTCTTTAAACAAAAACATGTACTGTATTAGGTGTAATACAATGAACAGAGACATTTCTTCATACTTTGTATTTAAACATGAGAGAGTTCAAAATATAAAATTAAATGGTCTCTATATCCATAGAGGGGATCAATATACCTGTATAATACTGCCCACCAAGTCCATGATAGGTACTGGGGGGACTGGGCTTACCCTGTGTTTAAAGCAAGGGCGTCCAAAGTGTGGCCCGAGGGCCATTTGCGGTCCTTGGAGGGATTTTGTGCGGCCCTCGACTGAAATTAAAGAATGGTTTGATTTTGACCCACAAGTTTAAGAGGTTGATGCCGAAGTAGACCTTCTTTAGATTTAATGGTGATACTTTATAAATATAATTTTTAGGTTTAACAGCAAAAAAGATGAAAATAATCTACTCTAAATGAGCAAATTTAAGTAAAACATAATGCTATAATTAATCTCTTTATTCTACAACAAACCTTCACTGACTTATACCAAAAAGTAGAAAGTTTTTTTTGTTTGTTTTGTTTTTAAAACAAAAAGTAGAAAGTTGGATACCCGGTAATATAAATCATAAAACTTGGCTAAATAGGTGTTTTCAAAGAAAACTATTTCAGTTGTTTAAACAATTGAAGTGTAGAAATTGGACATTTAAAAAAGAATATAAAGTATCATCGACATACAAGTTGATCAGCTTTATCAGTGTCCCTTCAAACTTTCCAGGAATCTGTTTTAGCCACTGACAGATGTTTTTCAGAACTTTGATGACCCATTTGGGCCGCCCATGGTCCAAACGGGTGACTAAAGTTCTTCCACCCCCTGTTTTTAAAGAATAGCTACTCATTTTAGGCTTTTGTCTGAAAATAAACTAAATGAACTTTCAAAGCACAAGAAAACAAATAATCCCCCAAAAATCTAATAAATTTAATAATTTTAAACAAACAAAACAAAAACTATTTTAATGTTTATAAGGCTCACGATGTTCTGGATCTACAAGATTTTAAACCAAACTTTTAACTTTTCTCCAAAATAATATTCATCTTGTTAAAAATGAGAAAAAAAATAATATTTTCTTAAATTCAGATTTTTCCAGCCTGTGAGACCCTTCAGACAGTTCTGACCCACATATGTAAATGTTTGGATACTCCTCGCTTAAACAGTACATACAGTATTTGGTTCCAGTGTTGCCAGATAGTCAAGGTTTTCCAGCCCAAAAATCTGTTAAAAACCACATCGCACAAAAAACCTGCCCAATCAATATATTTTCATATTTACTGTTTGAACATGAACACACATCAGTACAAGTCAAGGTAATTCAACACAATGTGGCAAAACACAACAATCCAACAAAATCTGCCCCAGCCACCACAGCAACGTCAGGTCCAGTGAGTGTCACGTGACACAGTTGCAGATGGATTCATAACAACCCTGTAGACTGCTCCTCTCCACATTTAGAATACACAAACTTCAATCAGTGTGCACACACAAAACATAACTGAAATAATTAAATTTACTGTGGTTGATTTTGAATTCTTACCTTTAATGCTGATTGCTTTTGTCATTTAGATGACCCTATCCACAATTTAAGATCATTGTTGCACTCTTTTCGGTAACGCTTCTTATATTTTCCTCACTTCGGCATCTTCCTGCTTGGTTTATCACACCAGATCCACCTGCTGCTAAACTAGCATAATTTATTGTGCCGCTCACCTGTTGTGAACGCCCTGACAGATAATAATAGCCAATCAGTGATGGAAAAAGGACTCAGGGGAGCTTTGCTATGAACCAATAAAGATGAATGGTTGAAGTGTGTTTTAATAGATTAACTCAAAAAATGCCAATCTGACTACAAATCCGCCCCCAAAGCAGTTCTTACCTACAAAATCAGAATGAAAACTACCCAATTGGTGGTAAACTGCCCAATCTGGCAACACATACCGGTACAGTTCTGAAGTCAGGTATGTGCCTGAAAAGTACCAGGCTGTATTAAGTATTGCTACCCAGCACAGTTAAAGGTTTGTTGCAGTAAGCTTGTCGTTGATGTAGTCACACTGCTGCAGATTTATTCTGATGAAACTGAACCAACGTTCACAACTTGTCTTCGATCCAGCTTCACAGTCCATTGATCCCATTTTTGAAGTGTTTCCATGACGTTAAACTCTAAAACTTTACCACCACTCACACTGATGGAGGAAAAACTTCAAATATATATTAAGAAAAGAAAATGAAGCAAATAAATGCATTGAAAGAAACAAAAGTGTCTCGAGTTCATCACAAATAGTTTGTATTATCAGACGAATGGTGTATTATCATGTACACCAATTATCTAAACCATGGCTCTCAATCTTAAGGCATCCGTAAAAGTCTTAAAATTATAATATAATCTTTCTTCATCTCCTCACACTCATCAGTATCTGCTGTGGACACGTGGACGAACAGACCAGGCAGCTCGGTTAACGTTCCCTCACAGAGGAGTTTGTACTGGTGTTGAACTGAGGATTCAGAAACCAGTGGGAGGGTTGGCCCAGTAATTAGTCCTTCCCAACACACAGCAGCTCCACCATGGTGAATAAAATAGCCAGGATGAAGAACACATACGAGGAGCCCACCATCGTGTTGTTGGGCAGCTTGTCCTCTGATCTCACTGATGCAGGACAGGACCACATGAAAGAACATTTACAACTAAATATTTTGAGGCTAAAAGCCTGAGCTGATTTGAAGACGTCCACACACCTGACACCTCTTCAGCTCATCTGAGACGGGGGCTTTATTTGGGACATCTATTGGACTTTTGAAAGCTTAGTTTGCTGTTATGTTGGCACAGTTACTCATCATGATGGAGGTCAAAAAGTGCCAAAAGTACCAGCTGAAGTGGTTTCTGGTATGGGTGATACCTGTATAGGCAGCTGCCCATGGCGGCATCTTGTCAAGGCATGAACGTTTGGCCCTGCACTCCCCTAAAAAAAATCAAAAAACACATGATTTCATATGGCTGGTTTAGCCTGCATCTTGTTTCCAATCGCCAGTGGTGGAGAAAGTATTCAAACACTGTACTTAAGTAAAAGTACAAATAAACAGACAAAAATGTACTCTAGTAAAAGTATAAGTACCACATTAATGTTTTTACTTAAGTAAAAGTAAATAAGTACTTGCTTTAAAAAATACTTAAAATATTAAAGTAAAAGTACTTGCTGAAT
The DNA here is from genome assembly GCA_038048925.1 of Garcialebias charrua. Taxonomy (NCBI): domain Eukaryota; kingdom Metazoa; phylum Chordata; class Actinopteri; order Cyprinodontiformes; family Rivulidae; genus Garcialebias; species Garcialebias charrua. The sequence goes on from JBBPBX010060294.1 coordinate 12,709, forward strand.
GTATTACCTAATGCAATGTCTACAGTTTCATTAAGTGTGCGTACTGTATGTATGTTTTCTGTAATACGTTAAAAGTTTTGTTCCAGTTTAATGATCAATGCTGCAGATAATACATAATTTTATTGTGTTTACTCTGTGACACAGTTCACACTTGGACTTGTGGTTCTGTGTGTCAGAATTTCAGGGATGACATGCAGAGTTAAATGTCATTAAGGAATGATTAAACCTTTGAACGTTTTTATTAAACACAGAACAAAACCAACGTGTCATTTTAACTGCAGTAAACACATTTAAGTAAAAGTTGTCTGACAGAAAAAAGGAGCATTAGACCGAACAAAGGAACATCTGATCATTTCAACTCTTGTTAAAATACTGTCTAGTCAACCTTGTAATGGGTCAAATAAGGACATTATTCAAAGATGTAAAGTCTAAAAAAAATCAAGACCTCCATTTATAGAAGAGTTAATAAGAACAGATTTTTTAATATAGTGTATTCTATTTCTCCATAGAAAATCAACCTTTTGGGCATTTTTCTTCTCAATAGAAAGTGATGATGCAATGTACACCAGCCTAGAAATCCCTTCAGCTTTGGACAAAAGACAGCGGCCTCTTAGCGACAAATCTCTCTGCAACCAGAGATTAAACTTTTTTTCTGCCTTTTTAATCATAAGATTAAAGTTGAGAGATTCTCTCACCTGTTGATCTTTGGTTATTTGTACTCCTAAATATGTCACCTTTTCCTTAATTTCAATATCATTTACTTGAGCCATATTACAGTTTTTGAGGGGAAATAATTCACATTTTTTTAAATTTAAGAAGAGACCTGAGGCTTTTGAAACTATTTCAATAATTTGGAGAGCTTTTGGAACTAGTAAAATATTTTTTTTAAATAGTGCTGTGTCATCAGACTTATAAGAATACTTCCTTCAGCAATAGAAATGCCTTCAATTGTACTTGCTTTTGTAAATCGACAGAAAACTTGAGCAACCATGAGAAAGAGGTATGTGGTTTTCTCACCATAATTACTTTCAAGAGGTAAGATTCACTTCCACAAGGAGTAGGTAAAAGATGGTAAAATGGGGTTCAGACCAGTACTCGTGTGCCTTGGATAACTATGCATCTGCAGTACAATTGTCCACTTTAGATCCTGACCTGTCATTTGACAGGTACTCCAACCACCTCATGAACAATGACTTGCAGATCCATCCTGGGTTGACATTCGGGGCAAACCAGGCTGACATCCAAGGGTAGGGTTAGTGCTCTAACCACCTCCAAACCATCCACCTCCAGTGCACTGGTTCCAGCAAAGTCTATTACTGGAAGTTGGCAACCAACAGCAACCGTATGGTTGCCCCACCCCCACACAAGCTGCCATCTGAACCCGAAGAGTTAATGACGCTGAACACTTTTAAGTGGGTCTGAAACACTACGGTTTTCACTCACGGTTGCAATGTGTTAAAATTCTGGCTTCAAATTCAATATAGCCTGAAAAAGAGAAGAAAAGAAAGCCTGAATAGTTTTGCACAGCTTACTTTCTTGTTTTTTGTTTATTTTTTAGCTGTTTTGGCAGTTGAAGACCGTGATGCATGATGGGAAATCAAATGACTGCATGACGTCACCTTCCGCTGTTCGGCGTTCAGCTTTATGTTTCACGTGTCAAAAACACGAACTTAGGGGCTCGCGCTCCCTCTGCCGGCAAAGACATGAACTGCAGTGACAAAAATGAATAAACAAAGTCAAAGTTTATGTTTATGTTTATTAAATTTGTTCATTTTTTTACAAAAGAAGCAATACAAGACAATCTCATAATGATAGTGTACAAAAATGTAAAAAAATGAAAGGTAGCAGAAAGAAGAATAAATCTTATTATATCTGCTCCTTATCTCCAACAATCAGATTAAACAACAGTAGTCAAACCATGTAAACAATAATAATCTTCAACCAACTTTTTCCAACAATCAGGTTAAACAATAATATTCTTCAACCAACAGTACAAAATGACTAACTCTTTCTAATTTTCTAACTAATACAATACACATTACGTTATTTCACATATATTTTTTTAACACATTTGTTTTGATCATTTTTTTAAATGTAAACATTGACTTGGCATTTTTAACTACATTCTCCAAGCCATTCCATAATCTAATTCCCTGAATTGAGGTAGAACGTCCCTTCAAACTGGTTCTGAATTGTGGTTTTACAAACAACTCTGTTCCCTTAAGATTATAACAACTTTGTCTTTTAACAAAGTGCATTTGGATATTTAAAGGTAATGCATTATTTTGAGCTCTATACATAACTGATAAAATATTATAGTCTACCAAATCATGGAACTTCAATAATTTTAGTTGATAAAATAATGTACTTGATGGATGACGGTAATGCTTTCTAGTGATAATTCTTACAGCTCTTTTCTGTAATACAAAAATAGGCTTTGTGATTGTTTTACACGCTTTCCCCCAAACATCAATACAATAGATTAAGTGTGGAACAATGATTGTGTTATACAACAAATACAGAGCTTTATCATTCAATAGGTCTCTGACTTTGTACAGTACTGCTATCGATTTAGCTATTTTTATTCTTACAGAATTTATGTGTTGTTTCCATGTCAGTTTGTCATCAATGATAACACCCAAAAACTTCACCTCACTCACTCTACAAATCTCAACATCCTCAATTTTGAGTGGAACATCAACAGTTTTCTTTTTATTACCGAATATCATGTAATTAGTTTTCTCTAGATTTAATGATAATTTATTTATTTTAAACCAAGTTTGTATCTTGACAAATTCTGTCTTTATCAATTCTAACATTTGTTCTATATCTTCACCTGAACAGAAAAAAGTGGTATCATCAGCGAAAAGTACACATTTAAGGAGTCCTGACACATTTACCAAGTCATTCACATATAAAATAAAAAGCTTTGGTCCAAGTACAGAGCCTTGGGGAACTCCACATGTGATATTACAGAGGTCAGATCTTACATCATTTATTTGTACAAATTGTTTCCTATTTTTTAAGTAGCTAGATACCCACTGTAATGCTGGTCCTCTAATACCATATTTGTTCAGTTTTTCAAGGAGAATGGTGTGATCAATAGTATCGAATGCTTTTTTTAAATCAACAAAGATACTGATACAATGTTGTTTTTGATCGACAGCAGTAGTTATTTGTTCCATTAATTCCATGAGAGCCATTGATGTAGAGTTTTTTGATCTAAACCCATACTGACTGTTGCTTAGAATATTTTGTTTATCTATAAATTGGTCTAGTCTGTTTACAAATAGTTTTTCAAGAATTTTTGAAAACTGTGGTAACAAGGATATAGGTCTATAATTGTTGAATACACATTTATCACCATTTTTAAAAAGAGGAACGACCTTAGCTACTTTCATATTATCTGGAAAAATTCCTGTTGAAAATGATAAGTTACATATGTATGTGAACGGCTCAATAACATGGCTCATTATGTCCTTTACAAACATCATATCCATGTCCACCCAGTCTTTCGATCTCTTGTCTGTAAGATGTTTTACTACATTCATTATTTCCTCTTTGTTAGTTCCATTTAGGAAAATACTATTTGCACAACCTGTAATTGAGTGGATCATATTTTTATCTACTTTTGGTATCTTAGCTGCAAGGCTTGATCCAACATTCACGAAATATTGATTAAATCCATTTACAATTTCATTTTCATCATGAACTTCATCGTTGTCTTTTACAAAATATTTTGAAATACCAGTTTTTGCTTTATGATTCTTCAGTACACCATTCATTACTCGCCATGTTGCTTTCATATCACCATTAGTTTTATCTAATAATTTACTATAATATTCTTTCTTATGTTTCCTTATAATCCCTACTAATTTATTTTTATACTTTTTATATTTTTCTTCTGCGCTCTGACTTCGCAATTTCAAGAAACATGAATACAAATAATTCTTTTTTTTACATGCATTTCTTAACCCTTTTGTCATCCATGGTTGATCATTCGTATTTCTCTTTGTGTAATTTGTTTGCACACAATTCTTTTCATACAGGGTTTCCAAGATATTCATAAACTCATCATATGCCCTGTTCGCATCATCAACATACACATCATTCCAGTCTTGTTTATCCAGATCCTCTTTCAATTTTTCCAAAACTTTTTTTGATGTGTTTATGATTTTTTTCTTCGTTGTGACTGCTTTTGTGATATTTTGATCATTTTTAAAGATTGTGAAAACTGGTAAATGATCACTTAAGTCGGTCGTTAAGATACCACCAATCACATCCCCATTTGTTATATTTGTGAAAATATTATCAATTATTGTGGCACTATGAGTTGTAAGTCATTCATTCATTCAACCTTTATTTAGTTAGGTAAATCTTATTGAACTTCATGGGCTCATTTACGAAAGCGACCTGCTAAAACTAAAACAGCAATGGTAGAATTTCCTTAAACAATAAACAAACAATAAACAATAAACAATAGAAAACAAAAAAGAGAAAAAAACAAAAGAAAGAAATACTTTTTTTTTTTAAACAAAGTATCAAAAAACGAGCAAAACATAAGGTAGACGTATAAAATCAAAGACAGGAACAAATCTGCATTGGTTTTTGCCAGGATTCCAACAGATTCTGAAAACCATTTAGAGAAGTCAAGGTCGAGAGCTTCAGATCTTTTTGTAAGATATTCCATGAAGCAGGAGCAGAGTAGGAGAAGGCCCTTTTTCCAAGTTCAGTCCTCACTGACGGAACACTGCAGGTAATCATGTCCTGAGAGCGCACGCTGTAGCTGCACTCACGCAAAGACATGTAGGAGGAGATGTATGAGGGCAGCAGACCAAGAAGTGATTTAAAGATGAAAATGTACCAGTGGAAGAGTCTGCGTGAGGTTAATGATGTCCAGTTAACCAGTGAATACAGGGTGCAGTGGTGGGTACGATAATCACAGCCAGTTATGAATCTTAGTGCACCATGATAGACAACATCCAACATCCGCAGGGTGCTTGTAGGAGCATTCATGTAGAGAATGTCACCGTAATCAATGGAGGGAAGGAAAGTCACAGATACAAGGCGTTTCCTAACATTCAGTGTTAGACATGATCTGTTTCTGAAAAAGAAACCCAGTTTAACTTTCAGTTTCTTCACTAGGTTTTCCACGTGGAGTTTAAAAGAGAGATGTGAATCGATCAGGATACCCAGATATTTATAGGAATCAACAAACTCAATAGGGACACCATTTGAAGATAAAATCAGAGGAGGATCTGCTGGAACCGCCTTCCTATTTGAAAAAAAACATCCCTTTTGTTTTATCAGCATTTAGGACAAGTTTGAGACGGAACAAATCTGACTGGATGATGTCAAAAGCGGATTGTAGTAACTGGAAAGCCTTAGCTACTGTTTTAGCTCGGCAGTAAACAACTGTATCATCAGCATAGAAATGTAAGGATGCATCAGGGATGCAGTGACCTACATTAGCTATGTAGATTGTAAAGAGAGTTGGTCCTAAAACAAAAGTCAACTTTATTGTCAAAACTGCAATATGTACAGGACATACACAGGATGGAAATTGCATTTCTCTCAGTCCCTCGGTGCAACAGTAACCATTTAAACACTAAAACACTAAAACATTTAATAAACATAAGCATAAAATGAAATAATAAAAGTGTAATACTGTCCTGAGTTTTTGCATAGTAGTTTTTGCATAGTAGTATAAAAGTATGAAAAGTTACACCAACACTAAAACACTAAACATTTAATAAACACAAGCATAAAATGAAATAATAAAAGTGTAAAAATTGTACTTTTTAATTTTAACTTTAGAATTATTATTTTTCTTATTCCAGTGCGTCACTCAAAATACATTTCTGCAATATCTAGTAGGCTACAGCGCAAGCATTATAACAACGAGAAACAATGCATATCGTGTTTTTTGTTAGTTTATTCAGATGTTTCGTAAAAATGAGTACTGGTTCAACATCTTTGCACAATACAGTACTGTAATTGCTGGGATACATGAAAATAAACGTAACAAAACTCGTTGTTACTCCTACATCTTTTTTTTCTTTAATGAATGAAGCAAATATAACAAACACAACAAGAAATAACAGTATAACAAGGCATACAATGAAATAAAATAAGACAAGTTACCAGGGAGAAGAAAAAGAGAGAGAGAGGGAAAAAAATACAGTCGTACTAACAGCATACACAATTAGGTATTATTTATACATTGTGATCATGCTAACAATGTCCTAACAGCCTAACGGTTGGCACAATGTTCAATGTCTTTTATATAAGTTTCAAAATCCTTAAAAAACACACAAAAAATCAGCCTTTTCCTTGAGAATTTACATTTATGTATGTAGTACTTAGCAAAAATTAAGAGTAAGTTAATAACAAAGACTTCTTTTTCATGTTCATTGTAATTTGCAATAAACCCAGGATAATGTGTTCATAAAGCAGTTGATAATCTTTACATAAGTGAGTTGTTATGAAATGGGTCAAGTCCTTCCAGAAAATCTTATAATGAGCAATACCAAAAGAGATGTGGTACAGTTTCAGGGACAGAGGTACAGAATGAACATTGTGTATCAATATCTTTTTTATATCTGCTTAAAAAATGCTTTACAGGGTAAAACTTATGAATAATTTTGAAGGAGATTTCTTTAATTTTATTTGTAACAAAAAATTTGTGTGGTAAATTCCAAATTCTTTTCCAGTTAGCATTATTAACAAATTGTTTCCAGTAAGAAATGACATGTGGTTTTGTAGCAATTTCACTTTGAAAAAGTAATTGTATAGCTTTGTTGTTTTTACACGAAGAAGAAAAACACAACTTTCCACAGAGGGTGTCACTAAGTTTTGGTAGAGAAACCAATCTTTGATTGGAAGACCATCTACATAATATTTTTGCACCACCTGGAATGGCTTTTATTACCATATTAAACTCTGCATGTGATACCGTAGATTATATGTAGAAACAAATTCATTATATGTCATTAAATTGTCATCTGGTGTCATCAACTGTTTTACTAAAATGATGTTTTCAAACCATGTTTTCAGGAAAAGATTCTTATTTTTGACTAAAATTGTAAGGACCGACTGAACCCAGAGTGGTACGAGACCAGAACAGAGGCACAACTCAGAGTAACAATTATTTACAGTGTTTATTATGTAAAGGTGATAAAGGAACACTTGGGGTCTTGGGAGTGCCTGGAAGAGAGAACATGGTCAGGGTCCTTCTGGTGGGATAGGTGGATCAAAAACTGATGCTCCGTTTGTTATCTTACAGAGGGATGTTGGGTCGAGGTTCTGAAAGGACTCAGGACTCCAGAGTGGTTTGGCATGCGAGTGGCAACAAGGCAGGAACTGGCAGACGGAAATCAGGATCCAAGGATTCACAAAACTGTGGACACAAGATCAAAAGGTAAGAACTCTTATCAGATTGATATTCACTGGCTGAAGTCATAAATACCGATTGAGGTACAATGCTCCAGCATTGGATCTCACTGGACTGCAGCCTTAAGTAGTGGAGCTCCTCATTAGATGGATGACCGTCAGCTGGTGTCAATTGGCAGCCATCTTGGAGAGGGCTGCAGGGCTGCAGACAGTGGGATTCTGACAGTACCCCCCCTCAAGAAACGCCTCCGGGCGCTCCGTGGCGCTTCTCTGGGTGGGCGTTGAAGAAGGCGGTAATGAGGCTGGGATCCAGGATGAACGAGCGGGGAATCCAAGACCACTCCTCAGGTCCATAACCCTCCCAATCAACCAGATATTGAAAACCCCGACCACGGCGACGAACGTCCAAAATGGCCCGGACAGTGAAGGCCGGGTGGTTGTCGATCAGCCGGGCAGGAGGAGGGAGGTCGGAGAGAGGGCACAGAGGGCTCTCGGAGACCGGCTTGACCTGAGAGACGTGGAACGTGGGGTGAATCTGCATAGACGAGGGGAGTTGAAGATGTACCGCAGACCGGTTGACAATCCTCGTGATCGGGAAAGGTCCGATGAAACGAGGAGCCAACTTCCTCGTGGTGCCCCTAATAGGAATGTCCCTAGTGGAGAGCCAGACTTTCTGACCCACCTTGTACATAGGAGCCGTAGAGCGACGGCGGTCAGCAAACACTTTATTCTGAGCAGCTGTACGTGAGAGGGCTGCCTTCGTCTCCCGCCAGACCCGCCGGCAACGGCGGAAATGGTGCAGGACAGATGGAACCGGAACGTTGATCTCCTGACTGGGAAACAAGGGGGGAAGGTATCCAAGAGAAGCCTCGAACGGGGACATACCTATGGCAGAGGATTTGTGAGCGTTGTGGGCGTACTCAACCCAAATCAGATGCTTGCTCCAGGATGAGGGGTTACGTTCGGCGACGCACCGGAGGGCGGTCTCAAGTTCCTGATTACACCGCTCAGCCTGACCATTTGATTGAGGGTGGTAACCCGAAGTGAGGCTTGTTGTAGCCCCCAGAGTGGTGCAAAAACTCTTCCAGACCTGCGAGATAAACTGGGGCCCCCGATCCGACACAATATCAGAGGGGATACCATGAATGCGGAACACATGTGTGACAAGGAGGTGAGCCGTCTCAGAAGCAGAGGGAAGCTTTGGTAGGGGAATGAAATGAGCAGCCTTTGAAAAACGGTCGATGATGGTGAAGATGGCGGTATTACCTTCAGAAGGGGGTAGACCTGTGACGAAGTCAACAGCAATATGAGACCAAGGACGGCCGGGCGTGGGCAAGGGTTGCAGGAGTCCGGCAGGAGGTTGATTACCAGTCTTGTTCCTAGCACAGGTC
>JBBPBX010060295.1:0-21490 GCA_038048925.1 Garcialebias charrua
TTCTTGTAATTTCAGCTTCTTTCTGCTTTTTAGCTACTTCTCAGCAGTTTTTTTTTTTTCAAATTTCATTTTTTCCCAGATAATTTTCACTTTTGTTCTCATTTCTGCTTCTTTCAGCAAATTAAGCTTGCACTACCTTTTCAGCTAACTTTTTAGCATTGTTTAAATTCAGTTGTTTTCAGATAAAGTCGTTTTTCATGGTAATTTCTGCTACTTTCAGCCTAATTAACTTCCCTCTGCTAATTTTAGCTTGTTGTGCTCATTTCAGCTTAATTAGGTTGGTTTCAGCTATTTCAGCTATTTCAGCTACTATTTAGCTGTTTTTTAATGCAAATACAGTATTAGCTTTTTCAGCTAATTCCACCTTTTTTAAGCTCATTTCAGCTCTTTCCACTTCCTTCTGGTAGCTTAAGCTTCTTTCTGCCTTTTCAGCTACTTTTCAGCTATTTTTAAATCATTTCAGTTTTTTTAGCTAATTTCCTAATTTTTGTGGTAATTTCTGCCCTTAAAAACATAATTCAGCACATTTTGATTCTTGCTACTTTCTTCTGCTAACTTAGGCTTTTTCTTCAATTTCAGCTACATTTCAGCATCTTTTTAGCAAGTTCTTCTGCAATAAGCATTCCCACTGCATTTTTGTAGAAAATGCAATTTTTCTGGTTCTACTTGACTTTTTTGAACCAGCCTCAAGTGGTAATTCAAGGAACTGTGCATCTCTTGGACATTTGCTTCATTATTTAACATTAATACCTGAAGCTTGAGTGAAATTATGATTAATTCTTGGCTGAGCTTTCAGATAAATGTGCAAGGTTTTAGGAATCATGCGTCACAAGCTAGTACATTTTCTGTATACTATACATGTATTTAAAAATGCTTTCTAACAGGTGAAATTAAGTACCGGTAACCTTTTTTGCGGTGTTGCAAGGTGAGGATTCATGCCGGTCCTCGGTTAATTTCTCACCTGACGTTCAGTCCATCGGAGGTCAAGTCCTTGCGCACAGAGTACGGTGACCTGCAGTGTTGTCTGGAGGTGGTGGACAGCATGCAGGAAGCTGTGGATCATATTCACAAATATGGCAGCTCCCACACAGACGTTATCATCACAGAAAATGGTAAGTGGCTTTTTATTGCTTGCGTTTGCTGTTTTAAGGCATATTTAAATCCCCATGATTAAAGCAACACCTATACGTTGTGGTCTTCCTCTCTAGTGATTTACCACCTTTTTTCATTTCACTTTCTGCTACAGTGACAAATGAGCAGTGACACTTTTGTCAGTTTGAGTTCACAACCTCCCTTTGTGACTCCAATATTGTGGACAGTCATTTGTAAATGCAAAAAGATAATTGTCAGTTTAATAGACTCATGCCGGTCAAATTACACTCCAACAAACATCTGTCAGACAACACCATCTGAACTAATGTAGATAGAAACGGCTCTGTGTGGCATCCATAGAGGCTTACCTGACCTAAAGGTTGCATGTTGACATTGTTAGATTTATTTAATTATAATGTTTATAAATAATATAATAAACTGAATTGAATTTATTTTTCACCTCTTTACATGTGACATGTCTTAATTTTTTTTATCTCAACTTAAGAGGTTTCCTGTAAACTTGTAACATAATGCTTGTAAATTTGTTTTAACCCTCCTGCTGCCCTTGGGTCAAAGTAGCCCATGAGTCCTCAGTGTTATACCTGTTATTGGGTCATTTTTGACAAGGGCAGCAGGAAGGTTAAGTTACATGAACAAGAATTCTATGTATTTTTAACTTTTTGAGTTATAATTTACATCATTTTATTTATTAATAAACAATCTTATTATTTGCAGGCCAACATTTTATTATTTACACTAGTTTGGTTAAAGATTTGGGACAAAGTTTACTGGTCACAAATTCACCTGGAGGATTGGCTCAACAACACTGGAGCAGGATATTTTGCTTCCATCTAGTGGGCACGTCAAGAGTAGAGAAATTATAGAGATAAGACGATTAGTTTAAGATCTAAAGAATAAATAATACAAATGTGCAGCTGTAAATGTTGCAGACTGCTAGGTGAATAAACAGTGAATGTTTAAACAGAAGACAAAATGGCCTTGGATTCTTACATTGCTGCTCTCTTTTAGTTATCCTAGCTTTTTATTATTTTATTTTTTAAATGCAGATTTTTTATTTTATTAGGACAGCTGTAAGGTTCACTTTATAGAGAGGTGTCCACGTTGTTCCTGTTCACTTATTTTTCTATTAAAGTTCACGTAATTTAAGATCTGCTTGCATTAAAATGACCTTAGTAAATGTACTGGTCATATGTAAGCAAATGCAGTTACCATTATGTTGCAAATACATTGTTATTATTTTACATGTTTTAATTCTGTTAATTCAAATGGGTTGTAGTGACCAGAAGAACACAGTTTTTAGCAGTAGCACTGGTTTTTGTTTGTTTTTTGTTTTCCAGAGGAGACAGCTGAGCAGTTCTTGCTGCAGCTGGACAGCGCATGTGTTTTCTGGAACGCTAGTTCACGATTTGCCGACGGCTACCGGTTCGGACTCGGTTAGTGCCTTCTGTTTTAACTCTTTCCCTATCAAACTATTTATTCTCAACGTAAATGATGTTGAGATGATTTAAACTCCCTGCTCCTCACATGTATACATTTTTTTCTGCTCTTGACAATTGTCCAACGATGTGTCCAACTATGACACTTATCCCACATTATCCCAAATATGCACATCAGTGTGTGATTTAGAGGAAAAGCACATTTATAAACCACTTGCACTATATCTGGTATATCTGGTACTGCACACGTCTTTATATATTATTGGCTCAAAGGACCTTTGTGTCTTTTTTGTAAACTAGTTTTGATCAACATTTCTTCAAGCTTTTAAAACGTCTACCAGCATTTGTTCTTGAACACTGACTACTTTTTTAACAATGTCAACACGATCAGACTACAATTTTCAGAAACATTTTTGTATTAAGCCACTAATCAATAATCCATGAACCATTCAAGCATGCAAAGGAATTAGGAAAACATTAATTTGGATCTTTAGGCACATTGTGACAGTTTACTATCCAGACTGTTTGTTCCTACTTTTTAGTGAATTTATGGCTTGAATTTAACAAGCATTAGATAGTATTGTTTCATTAAATGAGTGTTTTTCACAGTTATAAGCTGAAAACATGATACAGTAGATGATGAACTGCATTTCTCAGGGTGATGATCAAACTCTTAACTTTTGCACAGCTGTGTATTTTATAATATACCTTGTGAAGGTTTATGGCAATGGTTGCACAGGAAATGCATGTTAAAACAATTTGCAGAACCTAACTAAGGTGAAAAGGCACTATTAAAATGTGAGACATATAGTTTATTACATTTAGTTCACTGCTGTTCTCTTGAACTACAGGAGCAGAAATCGGTATCAGCACAGCCCGAATCCACGCCCGAGGGCCCGTAGGCCTCGAGGGGCTGCTCACCACCAAGTGGGTCCTGAGAGGCGATGGGCACACCGTAGCTGATTTCTCTGAGCACGGCAACATGAAGTACCTCCATGAAAACTTGCCTGTGGGGCAGACTTCAGCTGAACAGAGAGACAACAGCTAAACCAGAGCCTGAAGACTAAGGTCTTGCTGAGACCATGGTTGATGCCACTACAGTATTTGACTCCAAAACAAACTTTACCCATACAATAAGGCTGATGTTCTCTTTTGCATTATGCTCGTGTTCAGGGACCAACAGTTTGTAAAGTTTCTTATTAGATTTTTTAGCCCGGCTCAGGACACATGAGTTAGTTTAGCCTAAGGAGGCATGTGCTTCTCAGTAAAATGAACTTTAATCAAAACGTTAATTTATTTTAGTAAATTCATTCCAACAGAGAAACTCATGTATATACTGTAGATGCAATGCTCATTTAAAGCGTTTATCATCAACATCAACTGAAATGTCTTGAAGTGAATTTAAAAATAACAAATTCTGTCTTAGGAAATTACACACATTATCATAAGTACCAACACCTGGTTTAATGAGCATGATGGTGGATTGACATCACGTCAAAACAACCTGAACCTCCATAACAATTAGCAGTGCCACAGACATCTGCCTCCACACCATTGATCCAGAAATTCAAGAAGCTCCGACCAAATATATACACATATAGAGAACTGTATTTTTTTGCCCTATAAATTGCTTCTTTTATTTTTATTTTTTCATAATTTTCATGCCCTGCAACTTATAGGCCAAAGAGATGCATTTATGGATTTTTCCCCCCATATTTATAAACCAATTTTTGGCTGAGATATAACCGTTTTCATTCATTCTGACTGAAAAAAATTGAACACTGCCATTTTTCAGCTGCTAGATGGCACTCAAGTAGTTTGGCATGCCGTTGTATCATGTAATAAAGTGGCTATTAAGGCAAATTCAAAAACATTCCAAGACAAAAACAACTGGACTTTATTTATTATACCTTAATTTATACTTTATTGTTTTTGTCTTGAACTTTTTGAATTTACCATGTCCTGGATGACTGAGAACTTTCACCATCTATTAATGACACAATCGGCTGCCATAACCGGCCACCTTCGTTCTGCTCGCTGCTTGGAGCAACGGTCAAATCAGCTTCATTTCACTGCACCGTCATGGCGAAATGCAGTTACTTTCATCATTAAAGTGCATTTATTAAGTAAAAGTTCAACTGAGACACACCTTTGTTATAAAGTTGAGCAAACAATTGATTGTTTTAGGTGCTTATCTTGTTAAATTTCAAAGAAACGCACAGCGGCTCATCCATCTTTGCATTCCTACTTCTGTGTATCGGCTTTTGAGATACAGATGATTTGACTGTCAAAGTGCATTTATTAAGGAAAAGTTGAACTGAGACACACCTTTTTCTATAATTTCGAGCAAACAAATAATTGTTTTTAAGTGTTAATCTTGTTAAATTCTTGTTAAAGTCCTCCCGTTCATTCTCAGCAATCGAGTTTTGGTACAACACTGGCCCACATTTCCGGGTTTTCAGCAGTGATGCATAATACAGGTAGTCCCCGAATTACGAGCGCTCTGATCTGCGAGGTCCCAGACTTACGAGCTGCACATTTTTGGAAAAAACGAAAAAAATACTGAGTTTTCATGTGTTTTTTCACTACAGTTAGTTAGTTAAGCATATAAACACAGTTTCCNACAGGACATAAAGCAAGTGAATACAAAACTTAGTCAGTTTTGAGAACTTTATTTGTCCAAGTAGGTTTTTGGACTCCCAGGAATGCGTGTGCTCTCACCTTAACGGGGATATGCAACTGATCCCTGTGTTTATGTGGCGGGGTAAAGCTGGAAGTGTCCAGGAGGGAGCGAGCGGGGGAAGTGGCCGCACCAGAGGACGAAGTCACAGACTGAGCGGAGATTTGGGGGAACCAGAGCTTTAACATCATCTCCACCTGACGCAGGGTGTTCAAGTACTTCTCCCTAAAAAGCGAGAGAGAAAGAAAATCTTAAAACCACCTGCAGTTTTTAAACATTTCACAAGTCCCTTCTTCCAGTTTCTTAGCATTGCTGAATGTTGTAACCTTACCTGCTCACAGGAATGTTCAATAAAACATGCAGCAGGAGATAAGGCTTAAAACATAAGACTACCTCACTGCGTGCTACTAGTTTAATAATCATTCTGCAATCTTTAGTGATGGCGGGACTAGTGATGGCAGGACAGTTTACAACTGAGCAGCAGATGTAAATACTTTGGGTGAATAGTGGGACAGAGAGTGGATGACATCTTACCCACAGTTGGGTCTCTGCAAAACCCCAACAATCCTCTGGATGCGATCCATAGCAACGCTCTGCTGGAAACTACTTAAACCTGTCAATCAAAAAACATAATCCTCCGGTCAGCATTTACGCTGAATGAACGCACATGCAGCCATGCACAGACGCACGCGCAGACACCACTTTCACTCAGCGTATCGGTGAACCCTGCTGAGCTAATGAGTAAGCTGCTGGACTGTTGTTTCGTGCTGCACTTTGTGCTGCATCAATACAGACTGCGCTGCAACGAAACACTCCCCGTCTGAGTGGAACCGTTGCATAGCTTCTATTTGGCGCCTGCAGACCTGCCCGTGAGTCTGTGCATGTTTTCTGGAGGCAGTGATTTGGGGCTGCTTACCGTGGTCGAATCGGCCCTTCTTCAGTCCGTTCAGCAGCTCCAGCAGAGGCCTGACAAAACCCTGCAGCTCAGCGCACTGGCAGAATGAGAGGAGATGGATTACAGTTTCAGATGCAGTCTCCTGAGCTTTCCTCTTAACACACTTCAACACATGATCCGTTTTCTCACCACTCTTTAACATTTCCTTTACCTTCTGAGCAAACAGCAGATCTCCCTGTGATTTTGGTTTCTGGCTCATAGGACCCGTCTCCTCCAGGCCCAGGTGACTTTTGTCACCCTTTGACCTGTACGCTTCCTCCTCTTTATCCGTTACACCATTCCACTGGGCCCCGGGGCTTTTTGATCCTTCATCTTTTTTGGCCTCAGCTCCGCCCGTCCCACTGACGACGACCGAGGAAGAGCTGCCGGCCAGAAAGACGTCCGAATCGTCCTCGGCCTGTTCCGAGTCGCTGAGCAAGAGGCCGTCGCTGGAGCTCAGGGAATCAAAGGAAGGCAGAGTGGAAGTGCTTCCTTGAGATTGCATCACTGTTGGGGCAGAAGCAAAAGGGTTGGGATCATTACGGGGGTCGGCATCAGCTCTGAACAGAACCAAAACGCAGGCTTGTTAGTAGTACACACGTGAGAAACAGTTCAGAGAAAAGATCATTCAGTAAAGACAACCATAGGCGTAATTTACACGGGGGTTAGGGGGGTTTTGACCCCCCCAATAATTTGATCCGGTCATTTAACCCCCCCAATAAAATGAAATCATTTCGTCATTATACATATCTTACATCAATAATTGATTTTCTTTATTCATTCAAATTTTTTAGTAAAATTGCTGCATGTTTTTAACAAACTCCCTGAGGACTGACCCCCTCCCCTGCAAATAATTTGGTATCACCCATCTCACCGGCTACAGGAAGTCACGTGAGTCACGGAGCTGCTCATGAAGTTGCCCAGAAGTTTCTACATGCATGTGTTCGAAAAAGGCCTCCTTTGGTCGGACTGACTCTGTCGCTGCCCGCCCCTTGCTATGGATGTAGCTGCTATTAGCTGTGAGGTTCGCTGTTTTTGTTTGCAAGATACCACTCATAAACCACACCGCGGATTTTTAAATCAAGCTGATTTCACATTTGGTTCAGCTCAGGAGCCCGTCTGCTGTAGTGAGGTAAGAAATATATTTTTTAAGCGTTTATTTAACTAAATTTAAAGAAACAAAGCTCCGGTTTGACCCGCCTGGCGCCTGCATAAAATTCAGCGAACTTTTTTTTTAAAAATCCAGCTGATTTGAACATTTCGTCAAACTCAGGAGTACGTCTACTATCACCCATAAGTCAGCGAAGAAATACTGTATATTTTTAAGCGTTTATTTAGCTAAATTTAAAGAAAGAAAGCGTCCGGTTTGACCCGCCTGGCGCCTGCATAAAAATCAGCGAACTTTTTTTTTTAAATCCAGCCGATTTGAACATTTAGTTAAACTCAAGAACACGTCTTCTATAAAGTCAGCTTAGTAATATATTTTTTCTCGCAAAGAAATAATTGTTTTTACCGTGTTTCTTTGTGAAGTTCTTCGTACTAGCTGGGTCCTGTCGCCGCCATCTTGATCAGGACAAAGCTGACGCGTCGCGTGGAGATGACGCGTATACAGCAAGAGAAATTGAATATGATGTCCCATTAAGTAAAGCAGAAATAAAAATAATTGTTAAAGATAAAATAAATGATATGTGGCAGGAGAGGTGGGATTTAGAGGAAAGAGGAAGACATTTACATAACATACAGAAGGAGGTACTCCTAAGTGACGATAGTAGTTTAATGTCTAGGAGAGAGGAAGTATGGATTAAGTTGAGGATTGGGCACACTACATTAAATAGTGGTCTAAAGATAATAGGAAAACATCCATCAGGTGACTGCTCTAATTGTGGGGTACTGGAAGGAGTGGAACATGTGTTGATTTATTGTAAGAAATATAATAAAGAGAGGAAGGCACTGGAAAGGGTAATGGGGAGTTCGGTGACAATGGTTACTTTATTGAAGAAAAATCAGTCACAGGTTATAACTAAAGCATTTGTTAAATATTTGAAAGTTACAAAATTAGCTGAAAGGATTTAATTTTATTTTAATTAATTAATTTATTTATTTATTTATTTATTTTTTGTTGAAAGTAGACTCTTGAATTACATCTCCGTCCGGTTGATGGCGGTAATGCACTGAGTTTGTAAACTGCCAGTAAACACCATCGAAGAAGAAGAAGAAGAAGAGATGACGCGTATTAAACACTGAAGCGTATAGTGGACAATTTTTTCGTGTTTATTGTTAATCACAACCCCCCCAATGTTAGACCTAAAGTTACGCCCCTGAAGACAACACTCCATTTTCCAGCTTCTCTACCAATAACTCCCAACACTCAAAATGGTGGGAATACCAGTGTCCTAGTTTATGGTGCAGAGTGGGACTGGGGGTAGGCAGAAGGCAAATAATGGTGTTCTATGTCTGGCTTTCGTTGACTGAAGGAGTAAAATGTGAGGAAAGGGGGGATGGGAGCTTGTAGAGTAGAAATCAGAATAGGCACACTCCTCTCCACCACAGCCTCCGGTGCTCGCTGTAGCCCCTCCTCTCCTCTGTCTCGTGCTCGCTCTCCATCCTCCCCCTCTTCATGGATTTGACACACACACAAACCACCTTCTTTCCTCTCTCTGGCTGCATTTCTGTACACCTCTCCTCTCTCCTCGTGCAGCTCTCACCCCGTCCTGTTCGGTCATGCACACTAGCCTGGTGGCCCTCTCAGCTCTCCTCCTCTTCCTCACACATTTTACATTCGGTTACATTCAGCATCTATTTGGCCGTTGACGTTTCCTCCTCTTGTCGGCGTAATCTCCCAGTGCCTGCTGATCCCACCAACACATATGGAGAAATGGGAGGGGTGGGAATGTGCTCAGCTGATAAAACCTACACAGCTACCACAAACATAAATAAAACCTACATTTTAGGACATGTAATGGGTCTTTGCCCACATAGAGGCACGGTTTACAGATTTTACAACAAAGTTAGGCATTCGCACAACATGACTACCACTACTTTGAAACAAATAGATTGAAAAGCCCCCATACTTTGGTCCCTATTCCTCAAGTCCACGCCTTTTCGAGGCTGTGTGGTGAGGAATGGGATGCACAGGTAAAAAAAGCAGGTGTTGGCCACGGCAGGACCTGAAACACACCGAGCAGTTTTACTAAAGTAGTGCCCGATTAGAATGCTAAAAGAAGACAACAAAGTAAATGTTTACGGTATAGCGAAATCCCTTGTTTTATTCTGGTTAAATTAAAAAGCCCAGGTAACAAATTTATAAAAAATTGTTGAAAATAAAACACGTGCACACACATAAAGTCTTTGTTTTAAAACAGAGCAAAGCGGGACAGGAAATTCCCTCAGGTTAGTCGGACAACTTCTGGAAACGTTAGCGACAGATAAAATACTCACTCGCTCCTGTACTCCGCGAGACAAAAGTGGGGGGGAAAGGCTCTCGATAACGGTTTTATAGAGCAGCAGAGGTCCGTTAGCACACTCTCCGAGGCTGGAGGAGCATCAGCCCAGCCTTCAGCGCTCACCGCCCGGCTGTTCGATATTTGCATGGGCTAGCTCTCTGGCAGTTTATGACTGAGCGAGCGTCAACGTGTGCGTAAGTCCACGTGCCTGCGCCAAGCTCAAAATCTATTGGCTGTCGTCCCGAAGCTCGCTCTCGCGATTGGCTGGCCTCTCAGCCAATGAGTGCTTTCCTGAGCGCTGATTGGACAGCGGCTCTGGCATCGGAGGGTCCCGCCCACTCATGTGTCGCCGGGTGTGTATGGTGTAGGAAATGGGATCTCTACTACAGCAAACGGTTGTAAACAGGCACGAGGGCACGGCTGGACTCTGGTGTGTTCACGTATATCACGTATTTCATGCTGACTGAAAATTATGACTCCTCCCATTCAAGCTGAAAACACAAACACACCGTGAGTGAACGACAGTCCTCACTCAACCCAACTCGCCCATTAAAATGTTTACAGACCAAAGCTGCAACAATCAAATACTGTATGTTATCAAAATGTCTTGTAAACCACTGAATGGATTTTAATGAAACTCTCAGAAAAAAGAAAATCCTGAATATGCTTTAAGAGATTAGTATTTGGGGTCAAGTCCATTCATGGCCAGGGGTCTGCAACCTTTATGATCAAAAGAGCCATTTTACTAGCCTGGTTAAAACCAGACCCTTGTCCTTCACTTCGCTTTGTACTAGTACAAAGCGAAGTGAAGGACGCTAGCCTGGCCCTTGCCTTCCTGCACAGCTCCGCTCAATTCTCATTTCCCTTCACTGCACAGTCTGGGACTTGTCCCATAGACAAGGATATCTCCGGTAGGTTTTGACCGGACCAATCAGAGAACAGAAGGCGGAGTTTTGAACGACGTCGACTGACGTCGTCATTCAAAATGGCTGCCGCCACGAAGGAATTTTCAATAAAACAAGGTAAAAAACTATTATTTCTCTGCTGAGAAAAAATATATTTCATAGCTGACGTTATATCAGAAGTGTTCCTGAGCAATCAGAGAGCAGAAGGCGGAGTTTTGAACGATGTCGACTGACGTCGTCATTCAAAATGGCTGCCGCCACGAACGAATTTTCATCAAAACAAGGTAAAAAACTATTATTTCTCTGCTGAGAAAAAATATATTTCATAGCTGACGTTATATCAGAAGTGTTCCTGAGCTTAACAGTTCCTAAATCAATTCACGAAATGGTCAAATCTGCTGGATATTAAATAGTTTCGGTTTGATATTTTCCAAACAGCCTCGGGTGCGCTACGAAAATAAATGATAAAAAATCGAATTTTATCTCAAATGTTTCATCTAGGCCAACAGTCAGTAAATTAAAGACATATAATTACACACTGGTGGCAGAAAAAATATCCACCGAGTGGTTTCTGAGCAATTTATCTGATAGCCTGGACCTCGCCAGGCTAAACTAACAAAACTCTGCCTCCTGTTCTCTGATTGGTCCATTCAAAAATCTCCAGGAGAAATCGTTGTCTATGGCAGAGATGCCAGACCCTAGTCCAAAGCGAAGTGAAGGACAAGGGTCTGGTTTAAACCAGGCTAGAAGGACGCCTTCGTTCACTAAATTAAATGTGTTCAGAGCCGCAACAACCTGCTACAACTGATTATCAACTGGTGGCCCATGGGCCACTTTAGGTTTATTGGGGAGGCTTTTGTAGCCAGTAGGGGTGACACTATAAATATAAAAAATATCTAATAATTTACATTTTTACAATTTAAGACAAATGAAAATACCATATTCTTGTAGGGGGTGAGGTGGGGGGTGAAGGGTGAGGTGGGGGATGAAGGGTGAGGTGGGGAATGAAGGGTGTAGTTTTTTTATTAATAAAAACTATGAGCTATGCAGACCTATGCATTTTTTTTATAGTGGAAAAAATAATTAAGTATAGAAATAAAGCATAAGGTTAAAGTGAGTGTGTTTTACTCGGCCTACATGTTCCAGCAAAAGAAATGACAGGAAAACAGCTAAAACTAGTCCTTTTTTGTTGTTTGTATAACGACCAATAAAATTCAGTTTTATGGCAGTTTTGGTCAAAGCTTGAAAGAGCCGCTGCAGAGGGACGAAAGAGCCGCATATGGCTCCAGAGCCGCAGGTTGCAGACCCCTGTCCACGGCAAAGCAACCCAAGAAAGCACAAAAATGGCTATAACTCCCATCAATTTTGGAGACATTCACTAAATGATGTCATCAATTCAGCACATATGATATTTTTGCATAGTAACTGTTGGGGACAGCCTTTTTTTTTGGTCTGCCAATAAAATATGTCATGAGCCTGAAGATGAATCCTAATGAAACACAGAAATTAGAGTAGTCATTTGATGTACATCTACAACAGATTAACTTTAGGAGGGAGCTCAACACAAGATGGCTACCACAGCTAATCACCCATAATCAAGACATTAATGACCATAACTCAGCCATTTTTACATGAATGCTAAATAGGTGTTGTATGAGCATAAGGGCAGCACAGTGGCACAACTGGTAGAGTTGCTGCCTCCCAGCGAGAAGGTTGCCAGTTCAAATCCCGGTCCGGGGGCCTTTCTGGGCAGGTTCTCTCCGTGCATGCGTGGATTTACTCCGGGTACTCTGGTTTCCTCCCACAGACCAAAAACATGCATGTTAGACTGATTGGTAACTCTAAATTGTCCCTAGGTGTGAGTGAGAGAATGAACGATTGTTTGTCTCTATGTGTCCCTGTGATGGACTTGCGACCCCTCCAGGGTGCACCCCGCCCCTCGCACTGTGATTGCTGGACATGAGCACCGGCGACCCCGTGACCCAAAGATGGAAGAAGTGGGTAAAGATAATGATGGATAGTTGAGCATCATTCCCATGACATACCATGGCACTATATTTTGGCTGAAATTTTTGCCAATAACAGTTAGTATTAGGGTTAGGATTAGTATCATTAACCCAATATAATACAGTAATAGTAATACAAAGTATAATATATTAATAATAATAATAATAATAATAATTATTATTATTATTATTATTATTATTGTTGTTGTTGTTATTATTATTGTTATTATTATTATTATTATTATTATTATTATTATTATTATTATTATTATTATTATTATTATTATTATTATTATTATTATTATTATTATATTTAATGGTATGTTTTATGGCACTCAAGAACACTGTACAATAAAGTACAATTTAAAATGCCTTAAAAAACAAAATGACAAAACATATATATACTGTATATACATAAATGCAGGTACTGTGACAAGGAAGTTAGAGTGAGTCTTCTTCTTTCGGCTTTTCCCTAGAGTCATCCTCCTCCATCTCACTCTGTTCTCTGCGTCCTCTGTCCTCACTCCAACTAACTGCATCCATATATCTCCTCTTTGTCTTTTTCCTGGCAGCTGCATTTCTAACATCCTTCTACCAATATACCCACTGTCCCTCCTCTGGACATGTCCAAACCATCTCAGTCTGGCCTCCCTAACTTTATCTCCCAGTTGTTCAACATGTGCTGTACCTCTGATTATCTCATTCCTGATCTTATCCATCCTTGTCACTCCTAAGGAGAACCTCAGCATCTTCATTTCTGCTACTTCCAGTTCTTTCTCCTGTCTTTTTGTCAATGACACTGTCTCCAGACCATACAACATAGCTGGTCTCACCACTGTCTTGTAAACTTTTCCTTTGACCTTTGCTGACACCTTTTTGTCACAAATCACTCCTGAAACTTTTCTCCATCCGCTCCATCCTGCCTGGACTCTCTTCTTCACCTCTTTACCACATTCCCCATTTTCCTGGACAGTGGACCCCAAGTACTTGAAGTCCTGCACCTTTGTGACCTCTGCTCCTTGTAGCCTCACTGTTCCACTGGCCTCCCTCTCATTCACACACATGTACTCTGTCTTACTACGGCTGACTTTCATTCCTCTTCTTTCAAGTGCATACCTCCACCTCTCCAAGTTCTCTTCCACCTGTTCCCTGTTCTCACCACATATCACAATGTCATCTGCAAACATCATAGTCCATGGGGATTCCTGCCTGACCTCATCTGTTAGTCGGTCCATCACCAGAGCAAACAAGAAGGGGCTCAGAGCCGATCCTTGATGCACTCCCACCTCCACCTTGAAGCTATCTGTCACTCCTACAGCACATCTCACCACTGTCCTGCTGTCTTCATACATGTCCTGTACCAGTCTAACATACTTTTCTGCCACTCCAGATTTCCTCATGCAATACCACACCTCCTCTCTTGGCACCCTGTCATATGCTTTTTCTAAATCCACAAACACACAATGGAGTTCTTTCTGACCCTCTCTGTACTTCTCCATCATCATCCTCAAAGCAAAGATGGCATCTGTGGTGATCTTTCTCAACATGAAACCATACTGCTGCTCACAATAGTCACCCTATCTAAGTCTAGCTTCCACAACTCCCTCCCAGATCTTCATTCCCTGTAGTTGCTACAACTCTGTACATCACCCTTGTTCTCAAAAGGAGGTTAGAATATGCCTATTTAAAGAGGAGAGTTTTGATGTAGGATTTGTAAATGGAGATGGTGTGAGAGATTTTGATGTCTAGGGGGAGATAGTTCCAGAAGTGGGATGCTGAGCAACTGAATGCTGTTGAGCCCATATTGGTCAGACAAGCAGGTGGTTCTGTGGAGGACCTGAGAGTGAAAGTGGGTGTGTTGATGTGGAGGATTTGTGTGAGATTAGAGCATTATCTTATGAACCACTGGACAGATTTTATTTAAACTTTCAGAAAATAATCACTGGATATTTATTTAATTTACTCTGTCTCTTCATCTCCATTTATGTCTTTTCTGTAACTGATTTGCGAGGCAACAGGACCAGGAGAGAAATCCAGATGTCCATTTTTTCCAGCGACATTCTCCAGCTCCTCCTGGGAGATCCCAAGGCATCTCAGGCCAGAGAGGATACATAGTACCTCCAGTTTGTTCTGGGTTTGTCCCAGGGCCTCTCTCCAATGGGTTATGCCCAGAAAACCCACAAA
This sequence comes from Garcialebias charrua, assembly GCA_038048925.1. Taxonomy (NCBI): domain Eukaryota; kingdom Metazoa; phylum Chordata; class Actinopteri; order Cyprinodontiformes; family Rivulidae; genus Garcialebias; species Garcialebias charrua. Next base: position 14,702 of record JBBPBX010060295.1, read on the forward strand.
GGGAGCACGGGAGTATCCTAATCAGATGTCCGAACCCTTTCAACTGATGGATGACAATGCTCCTCACCTTGTCTCCAAGGCTGAGTCTGTCCACTATTCAATGGAAGCTCATTTTAGCCACGTATATCTGGATCTCAGTCTTTCTGTTATGATTAAACCTCATGAGCAAAGGTGAGGGCTGTAACGTAGACAGCCCCAAAAATCAAGAGTGTTGCCTTTCGACTCAAGTCTTTCTTATGCAGCAATGCCCTCATTACTGAGGACGAAGCCCTGATCCATGGATCCATCTCCCGGATCTTCATTACTTGTGAACAAGACACCCAGATACTTCAAATACTCCACCTGAGGCAAAGTCTCCCCCTAAACTGGATGGTGCATTTCACCCCTTTCTGGTTGAGAACTATAACCTCAGAGGAGCTGACTCTCAACAAAGCCTCATCTCACTTGACTGTGAAGAAAGACGGCAACAGAAACACGTCATCTGCATAAAACAGAAACGAGACCCATAGGTTCTCAACCCCTATTCTCCACTTTAATATAAGTATCCACATATTCATTAATTAATCTTAATTTTACCAATTCAAAATGGCTGCCACAGCTACTTAGCATAGGTCAACACGGATGTAACTTAATCACACTAATGCTAGGCCTTTAATTAATGAATTACAGTAGATTTTACTCCGAATTGCAGGTGCCAGTAAGTAAAAAGTATCTGAAACATTTTCAACAGGTTCAGCCACTCTCTCACCTAAACCAAATTATTATGTAGTGAGAGGAATAAATTACAATCCGTCTCCAGGCAACCTCAATAACTTCCCTGTTTGGTTTGAGTCGAGGTTCAGTTTGCACAGGCAGCTTTCTCAAACACCCTCCGCTCCAACATTTCTTATGGGGATCTTCAAGAGCAAAGCACAAAGATGTCTGCTGTGTGCTTCAGCTTTAAACCTACATGTGATATTTCTGATAACATACTCAAAAATGGGCCTAAAAGCTACATTTACAATGACTTCTTTCAGTCAGGACTTAAAAAATTCATTCAACTTATGACTTTTTGTCAACATTCCTCTGTTTGTTTTTTATGTTTTGTGCAATTTATCTTCCTCTGCTTACTTTGTGCCATTTAAGCCATTCATCAATCAAACATTTAGCTCATTCAGAAGGGTACTGGGTGACTTTAAAACTTGGCAAAATATTTTATTTTATTTACAATTTTTTTTCCCCTACAGAGACATGAAAACATCTCTTCCTGTATTTGGGTTGTGTATGGTTTTCTTTAGTTTTTAGTTAGCTTTTTGTTATTTTGAGCTTTTGGCTAGCATTTAAAGTGCGACTAAACCCAAAATTAACTTTTTTTAGCTGATAAACTCCCTAGAATGTGTTTAAAATGTTATCTAGCACTATGGCTGTGTTTATTCTCACATAATTGTGCATATCTGTGTAAATTGGCAATATTTGGCAATATTTGGTCTAAAAATGTGTTTACGGTAGTTCTATGGGTTGAACTGGTGGATTACACCTTAATTTTCTTATTTGTGCAAACGCTCATGTGTGACATGTCTGCTCATGTGTGATGTCACACAGGTGGTTCAAGCAGAGCCAATCCCCTGCAGAGATGAGAAGTGCATACCTTATATGGAAATGCTGCATTTCACTCCTGACAAGCGGTTTTATTTTTCTTTTCATTTTCATTTTTTTAGGCCTTTGGTTTTGGATGGAATGGGTGGAATAGATAAATACATCTACATGTTTATTCTTTGTTGTTGCTTGGTGTATGTTGTTGGCTAGAGGTTTAATTTGTTTTAGGTTGTTGCAGGTGGAGGCGTGAACAAAAGCACAACTCTACCTCCACCCCTCCTTGTCTCTCGACACGCCCATTTTCAGGGAGATTTTGGAAGGAGGAGTTACCGATCCACAGGGGTTTAGTCGCACTTTAAGCTGCTTTTGGATTTTAGGTACGTATTGATTTGCTTATCTTATCTAGTGCTTTTCTAATTTTCTCTTTTAATTAGCATTTTATTACTTTTGTAGCACTTTTTTCAGAATCAGAATAAGCTTTATTATCATTGCACCGAGATACAACAATTACTAATAGCTGTACTTTTGCTACAATTAGTTGTTAGCTATGTTTTTGCTACTTTAGTTAGTCTTCGGCTACATTTACAGTTTGTAGTTAGTGTTTTACTACTTTTGACTTTTAACTACTGAAGGATAAATTATACTACACTACCCATAGTGTTTTGTTAAATTTTTTCTATAATTTTGTTACTTTAGCTTTTTGCTGGAACTGCAAACTTTTAGCCATAGTGTTCTGCTACTTTTAGCTATTTTTTAGTTACAAATAGCAATTAGAAATAGTTTTGCTAGTTTTGTTTGCAGTCTTTGCCTATGGTTAGCTAACATTTCAGTATATTTAGGTTTTAGTTTGTGTTTTACTACATTTATCTATTTTTTTTTAAATACTTTTGGCTTTTAGCTGGTGTTCTGTTTTATAATTTTTTAGCTAGTGTTTTGCTACTTTTAGCTTTTCTTTTGTTACAAAAAGCAGTTGGCTATCATTGTTACTTTTGCTTTTATCTAATCTTTGTTCACTTTTAATTAGTCACCAGTCTTTTGCTACTTTTCATTTTCAACTAGCCTTTTGGTCAGATCAATTTTTAGCTAGCCTGTCACAACTTTTACTTTGGACTTATTGTTTTGCTCGTTTAGCTCTATTTAGCTACATTTGGCTTTAACAACTCTGCTTCAATGACTCAATTTTAGCTTCTTTAGTAAATTTAAAAAAGTGATTTATTGCTCTGCATTCACACTGCCATTTTGATGTTGCTTAAAGGTGAAGTCTGCAGTTTCTGTAGAACATCAGCACTTAGAAAAAATGTCAACAAGCAAAGCATTCTGATCCCTCCCCCTCAGAGCCATATATGGCTCTGCCCCCTTGTGGTCTGTTGAAATTCAAATTCAAGCTCTGTTTTTATTGGCTGGTTACAAACTTTGTTTTTATTGGCTGGAAAATGGCGGGTCACTTTTTCTTTTTAGAAAAGCTTATTTACCACCTGGAGAAGCAAGGGGACAAATTTTTTTTAAAGTTTTTTTCAGAGATTACCTCTCTAACATCCATCTAGTGACAGAGTGAATAAATATGTTAAAAATATATTGTTAGAAAAGTTACATATAGCAGCTTTAATTATTAAATGCTTTGGAATACAGTAGTTGTCACTGCAGGTATTTTTGTATTGTGAAACTGGATGATGTCTTGCGTGGTACCATTTAGCCATCAGGTTGAGTCCAGGTGCAGTCATAATCCATTATAAAGAGCCATTCTCGGTCCACCCCCTCCTCCTGCTCGCCTCTGGCTTGCTTCAGGGTGAACTCAGCGACCACCTATAGAAACGAGCTCTGCAGTAAAGGCTTCAGTAGGTAACACCAATCAATTCATTTATACTCAAATACGCATGTGCATTTTCTTTTCTTATATGTATAACCTGAATGCAGAACAGGAAGTGTGCTGTATTTCACCCCCATGTATTTATTTACACATGAAATGCCTTGAGGGATGAAGAGCATGCCCATCCCCCACTATACATACAACATACACATGAACTTCCCAACCCCCCTCTCCCTTCAACGTATACACAGCAAAGGCACACCCTTGGTTGCACTACAATACATTTCTTAGAAAATTTCTAACCGCACACCCACCCTCTTAGCTGTCAAAACACAATAAAGGTTAATCTTTGGCAATAAGGGGAAAGAGTTCTTGTTTGTGTGTATGGAGCAGCCACTGGGTTCGAAAAGCTTTTACCATCCCCCCTTCAGAATTCCTTTACAACACATGAACCTACTGAACCTCCTCCCAGTTCATGTGTGTTGAGCACCACCACCCCCCATCATTTTCATCCTTCCATCTCCCTTCCAACTGACTCCCATCCCCCACAGGTTTTTGTTATTTTTACTCTCCTTCCTATTACCAGTCTCATCATATTGGCATGGCTGGGAATCCATTAGGCTAAGAGGAATTTGAGGCAGACCTTGTTAGAACAGGTTGCAAATTTGGTCACCAGAACTCCCCACCTCAAACCAAGGAGGATGCACGAGCAAGAATGGTTGATCCAGTATTGACTAAAAGACAAGTTGAAGTTTATACTGAAAGCATGCAGGAGCTCAGGGAATGAAAGCATGAAGGTCAAATGGTCATGGACCAGACGCAACAGCAGAAATCTTATCGGTCTTTGTTGGAAGACAAGCATCAAAAGTGACTAATCTGTAACTTAACCACCCTCCTTATTTTTCTTTGAAAACGCAGATGGCTGCAGGACATGCTCACACGCCCCAGCTTCCAGCTTTGTTTTGCCTGCTCTGCACCTGCAGGCCGAGACCTTCACCCTCATTTAAACCACAGCGCATGCTCTTTATTCTACGCCTTTCAAAAAGGGAATGGCGCTGAACGGATGTGTGCACATCAGTCCCTAAAAAAACTTTCATGTAATGATTTTCAAATTTAAACAATCACTAGTTTAAAAAAAACAAAATCTGTTAATAAGGTTTTAATTTTCAGGTCTTTTTGGGATATTTTTGTACTATAAAAAATGGAAGTGTGGCGGAAAAAGAAAATATGGAGAATGAAGGAATTCCTGTCACCTTTCATATGAAATGCTGAGAAGGAACCTTGGGTAATATTGTGACATCTCGATAGAGCTCAGAGAATGTTTTGACGATTACGCTCAACCACTACTGCACCAAAGTTTAGCTCATTATCTGCTAAACGGATTTAAGTTATAAGGATGATTAGCTGTAGTAGCCATCTAAGCCCCTCCATTTGTAACTGGGGACTAGACTTTTTAACAAACAGACCACAGTCGATCCACAACTTCTCCTCCTCCACCATAACCCTCAGCACTGACTCTCCTCAAGGATGTGTGTTGAGCCCTCTTCTGTTCACTCTGCTCACATATAGGACTCTGGACTCATTTAACATCTTACCTCTTCATCAATCTGGTTTCAGGAAAAAACACAGCACAACAACTGCTTCTCTGAAGGTTCTGAATGATGTTGTTGAAGCATTGGATGCTAAGGACTATTGTGCTGCACTTTTCTTAGACCTGTCTAAAGCTTTTGACACTGTGGATCATAACATCCTGTGTCATAAGCTCTCAGAAATCGGTTTCTCTGATCACACCATCGGTTGGTTTTCTAACTATCTTTCCAATCGGAGGCAATGTGTTCAACATAACGGTACTTTTTCCAGCTATTTAACAGTTAAAAATGGTGTACCACAAGGCTCAGTTTTAGGACCCACTCTCTTTACAATCTACATAGCTAATGTAGGTCACTGCATCCCTGATGCATCCTTACATTTCTATGCTGATGATACAGTTGTTTACTGCCGAGCTAAAACAGTAGCTAAGGCTTTCCAGTTACTGCAATCCGCTTTTGACATCATCCAGTCAGATTTGTTCCGTCTCAAACTTGTCCTAAATGCTGATAAAACAAAAGGGATGTTTTTTTCAAATAGGAAGGCGGTTCCAGCAGATCCTCCTCTGATTTTATCTTCAAATGGTGTCCCTATTGAGTTTGTTGATTCCTATAAATATCTGGGTATCCTGATCGATTCACATCTCTCTTTTAAACTCCACGTGGAAAACCTAGTGAAGAAACTGAAAGTTAAACTGGGTTTCTTTTTCAGAAACAGATCATGTCTAACACTGAATGTTAGGAAACGCCTTGTATCTGTGACTTTCCTTCCCTCCATTGATTACGGTGACATTCTCTACATGAATGCTCCTACAAGCACCCTGCGGATGTTGGATGTTGTCTATCATGGTGCACTAAGATTCATAACTGGCTGTGATTATCGTACCCACCACTGCACCCTGTATTCACTGGTTAACTGGACATCATTAACCTCACGCAGACTCTTCCACTGGTACATTTTCATCTTCAAATCACTTCTTGGTCTGCTGCCCTCATACATCTCCTCCTACATGTCTTTGCGTGAGTGCAGCTACAGCGTGCGCTCTCAGGACATGATTACCTGCAGTGTTCCGTCAGTGAGGACTGAACTTGGAAAAAGGGCCTTCTCCTACTCCGCTCCTGCTTCATGGAATATCTTACAAAAAGATCTGAAGCTCTCGAACTTGACTTCTCTAAATGGTTTTCAGAATCTGTTGGAATCCTGGCAAAAACCAATGCAGATTTGTTCCTGTCTTTGATTTTATACATATACCTTATAATGTTTTGCTAGTTTTTTGATACTTTGTTAAAAAAAATAAATATAATATATATGTATATATGTATATATATATATATATATATATATATATATATATATATATATATATATATATATATATACAGGTAGTCCCCGACTTACGAGCGAGTTCCGTTCCTGCGAGTTGCTCGTAACACGAAAATTCGTAAGTTGGAACACGAAGCACGTGTTCTCGTAAGTCCGGATTTTCGCTCGTAAGTTGGAACATTTATGCTAGCGCTACTACGAACACTCGTTTTTCATCAAAAACGTTCATATTAGTTCATAAACATGGTCGGAAACGTGTTTCCAAACGGTTAGCTAACACACTTTCATCTAAAAACACAAAAAAGTGCTGTATTTTTTACAAATTTACTTCTCTTTCGCCAGCTCGTAAGTCCGGGACCTCGTATGTAAGAGCGCTCGTAAGTCGGGGACTACCTGTATATATATATATATATATATATATATATATATATATATATATAGTATATATATATATATATATATATATATATATATATATATATATATATATATATATA
>JBBPBX010060297.1:0-21490 GCA_038048925.1 Garcialebias charrua
TATATTTACATGTATATGTCTATCTGTACAGCATATGTATATACATATATATATACATGTATATGTTTATGCATATATACATCTATATGTTTATGCATATGTACATATATGCATATTCATGTATATATACATATACTGTATGTATTTACATTTTTATATGCATTTGCATTTACATGTATATATGCACTTACATATTCATGTATATATGCATTTGCATTTACATGTATATAGGCACTTACATATACATGTAAATAGGCACTTACATATACGTGTAATAGGCATGTAAATATAACATGTTCAACTGAAATTGTGTGTGTTTGTGTGTGTGACTGTTTTGTGGTTTCTAAGGACAGTGTTTTGTCAGGACAGTAATGAGCTGTTATCTGATTGTCTGATTACTGTATAGCGTATTGCTGTCCTGACAAAACACTGTCCTTAAAAACCACAAAACAGTCACACACACAAACACACACAATTTTAGTAGAACATGTTATATTTACATGTATATGTCTATCTGATATGCATATATACATTTATATGCATATATGTATATACACTGTACAGTACATGAATATGCATTTATGATATGCTTATATACATGTATATATGTATATTTGTGTGTATGTATATGACATAGATATCAATTATATAAATAATGCAGGGATTGTTAAGTATGACTTCAATATTATTAGTCACAGTTTTTAAATTTATAGTTTTCTTTCATTCAGCTAATTTTAATTTCATCTTAGTCCACCTATCATGAGAGGAGTTTTGTAAATACTCTGTCCATCCATCTTTCCTTTATGTGAGATGGATACTTTGGCCAAAAACAAACAATCATGTAATGTTTATTGGTTTACATGTGACAGCAGCTATCATCAAAATGTAGAATTTCCTCTAAATATAAGTATAAATGATCTGTTACAGATGTCATGTGAACACGTCCAGAGTCAGGAGATCGCAGGTAGCCAGAAGCACGATCAACTTCCTTTAAACACGAATACCAAGGTACATTTTAGTTCTTGTGTTCCTAAACAGAATTACTTGCTACGTGTGGTTTCATCAACCTTAATGTTCAATTATGTGTGTATAGGAGTGTATTGTGGTTTTTATGGACAGTTGTTTGTTTGGACAGTCATACGCTATAAACAATCAGACAATCAATCAGATAACAGCTCATTACTGTCCTGACAAAACACTGTCCTTAAAAACCACAAAACAGTCACACACACAAACACACAACTTCAGTTGAACATGTTATATTTACATGTATATGTCTATCTGTACATTATATGTATATGCATGTTTGTGCATATATACATCTATATGTTTATGCATATGTACATATATGCATATTCTTGTATATATACATATATGCATTTACATGTTTAAATGCATTTGCATATACAGTACATGTATATATGCACTTACATATACATGTATATATGCACTTACATATACATGTATATATGCACTTACATATACATGTAATAGGCATGTAAATATAACATGTTCAACTGAAATTGTGTATGTTTGTGTGTGTGACTGTTTTGTGGTTTCTAAGGACAGTGTTTTGTCAGGACAGTAATGAGCTGTTATCTGATTGTCTGATTACTGTATAGCGTATTGCTGTCCTGACAAAACACTGTCCTTAAAAACCACAAAACAGTCACACACACAAACACACACAACTTCAGTTGAACATGTTATATTTACATGTATATGTCTATCTGTACATTATATGTATATGCATGTTTGTGCATATATACATCTATATGTTTATGCATATGTACATATATGCATATTCTTGTATATATACATATATGCATTTACATGTTTAAATGCATTTGCATATACAGTACATGTATATATGCACTTACATATACATGTATATATGCACTTACATATACATGTATATATGCACTTACATATACATGTAATAGGCATGTAAATATAACATGTTCAACTGAAATTGTGTATGTTTGTGTGTGTGACTGTTTTGTGGTTTCTAAGGACAGTGTTTTGTCAGGACAGTAATGAGCTGTTATCTGATTGTCTGATTACTGTATAGCGTATTGCTGTCCTGACAAAACACTGTCCTTAAAAACCACAAAACAGTCACACACACAAACACACACAATTTCAGTTGAACATGTTATATTTACATGTATATGTCTATCTGTACAGCATATGTATATACATATATATATACATGTATATGTTTATGCATATATACATCTATATGTTTATGCATATGTACATATATGCATATTCATGTATATATACATATACTGTATGTATTTACATTTTTATATGCATTTGCATTTACATGTATATATGCACTTACATATTCATGTATATATGCATTTGCATTTACATGTATATAGGCACTTACATATACATGTAAATAGGCACTTACATATACGTGTAATAGGCATGTAAATATAACATGTTCAACTGAAATTGTGTGTGTTTGTGTGTGTGACTGTTTTGTGGTTTCTAAGGACAGTGTTTTGTCAGGACAGTAATGAGCTGTTATCTGATTGTCTGATTACTGTATAGCGTATTGCTGTCCTGACAAAACACTGTCCTTAAAAACCACAAAACAGTCACACACACAAACACACACAATTTCAGTTGAACATGTTATATTTACATGTATATGTCTATCTGTACAGCATATGTATATACATATATATATACATGTATATGTTTATGCATATATACATCTATATGTTTATGCATATGTACATATATGCATATTCATGTATATATACATATACTGTATGTATTTACATTTTTATATGCATTTGCATTTACATGTATATATGCACTTACATATTCATGTATATATGCATTTGCATTTACATGTATATAGGCACTTACATATACATGTAAATAGGCACTTACATATACGTGTAATAGGCATGTAAATATAACATGTTCAACTGAAATTGTGTGTGTTTGTGTGTGTGACTGTTTTGTGGTTTCTAAGGACAGTGTTTTGTCAGGACAGTAATGAGCTGTTATCTGATTGTCTGATTACTGTATAGCGTATTGCTGTCCTGACAAAACACTGTCCTTAAAAACCACAAAACAGTCACACACACAAACACACACAATTTCAGTTGAACATGTTATATTTACATGTATATGTCTATCTGTACAGCATATGTATATACATATATATATACATGTATATGTTTATGCATATATACATCTATATGTTTATGCATATGTACATATATGCATATTCATGTATATATACATATACTGTATGTATTTACATTTTTATATGCATTTGCATTTACATGTATATATGCACTTACATATTCATGTATATATGCATTTGCATTTACATGTATATAGGCACTTACATATACATGTAAATAGGCACTTACATATACGTGTAATAGGCATGTAAATATAACATGTTCAACTGAAATTGTGTGTGTTTGTGTGTGTGACTGTTTTGTGGTTTCTAAGGACAGTGTTTTGTCAGGACAGTAATGAGCTGTTATCTGATTGTCTGATTACTGTATAGCGTATTGCTGTCCTGACAAAACACTGTCCTTAAAAACCACAAAACAGTCACACACACAAACACACACAATTTCAGTTGAACATGTTATATTTACATGTATATGTCTATCTGTACAGCATATGTATATACATATATATACATGTATATGTTTATGCATATATACATCTATATGTTTATGCATATGTACATATATGCATATTCATGTATATATACATATACTGTATGTATTTACATTTTTATATGCATTTGCATTTACATGTATATATGCACTTACATATTCATGTATATATGCATTTGCATTTACATGTATATAGGCACTTACATATACATGTAAATAGGCACTTACATATACGTGTAATAGGCATGTAAATATAACATGTTCAACTGAAATTGTGTGTGTTTGTGTGTGTGACTGTTTTGTGGTTTCTAAGGACAGTGTTTTGTCAGGACAGTAATGAGCTGTTATCTGATTGTCTGATTACTGTATAGCGTATTGCTGTCCTGACAAAACACTGTCCTTAAAAACCACAAAACAGTCACACACACAAACACACACAATTTCAGTTGAACATGTTATATTTACATGTATATGTCTATCTGTACAGCATATGTATATACATATATATATACATGTATATGTTTATGCATATATACATCTATATGTTTATGCATATGTACATATATGCATATTCATGTATATATACATATACTGTATGTATTTACATTTTTATATGCATTTGCATTTACATGTATATATGCACTTACATATTCATGTATATATGCATTTGCATTTACATGTATATAGGCACTTACATATACATGTAAATAGGCACTTACATATACGTGTAATAGGCATGTAAATATAACATGTTCAACTGAAATTGTGTGTGTTTGTGTGTGTGACTGTTTTGTGGTTTCTAAGGACAGTGTTTTGTCAGGACAGTAATGAGCTGTTATCTGAGTGTCTGATTATAGCGTATTGCTGTCCTAACAAAGCACTGTCCATTAAAACCACAAAACAGTCACACTTACAAACACACACAATTTTAGTAGAACATGTTATATTTACATGTATATGTCTTATCTGTACAGTATATGTATATGCATATATACAATTATATGCATATATGTATATACACTGTACAGTACATGAATATGCATTTATGATAGGCTTATATACATGTATATATGTATATTTGTGTGTATGTATATGACATAGATATCAATTATATAAATAATGCAGGGGTTGTTAAGAATGACTGCAATAGTATTAATCAGTTTTTAAAGAGTAAAGTTTTCTTTCATTCAGCTAATTTTAATTTTATTTTTGTCCACTCAAAAAGAGGTTTCCTCAACCTACATGTATACGTCTATCTGTACAGTATATGTATATGCATATATTCATGTATATGCATATATATACTATTTGAAATAGTGTTTGTGTGTGTGTATGTGTGAGGGTTTTGTTGTTTATATGGACAGTGGTTTGTTAGGACAATTATGAGCTGTAAACTTTTTGATTGTCTGAGTGTTTTCAGTGGTAAGTTACTGAAATGTGACTTAGAAGATCCAAATTGTTTACATGTACTTTCTGTTTTTGATGTAGTATGAAGGTTATATTTGTCCTTGAGTACTATACTTTTCGTGTGAACTCGTCAATCAGCAAATCATAAGTAAAATTAAGTAGTTTTTTATATGAGGGATATTCTTATAATAAACTAAGGTTTTAAGATTTTAAAGAAGGACTTTATATTCATCACTCAGAAATGAATTCGAAATTACTAACATTTACAAATATAGGTTTATGTTTTGTTGTGATTTTGTTTTGCCTATGTTTTTTAACATACTGAGTTTTATTTTAATTTTAAATATTGCATTTCCTTTATATAGTGTGAGAAGCATATCCTGGTTAATAAAAGTGTGTCATCCTTGGAGAGTTGTGAACAATGCCATGGACCTGTTTCTGCATGCAAGTGGATTGGCTATCAGTGCAAAGGTATATATATATATTTTTTTTGACACACATACTGTACAATTAAAACTTAGTATAATAGCTGTAATTTTACAATTTTAAATAGATAAATCCCTAAATGATTTATAATACAATAAACCAAACTCTTGTAACTCAATCCTCATGGCCTAATGAGTCAATCCTGTATAAGTTAAGGTTGAATGAATTCAAGTTGTTGCAACTGGTCATACAGTGATCCGTGTCATGTAGTGAATGTTTTGCTTATGTTTGTTCTACCGCCCGGTCGTTTTAAAAAGTACTGCATGCATTACATTTTTTTCAGTTTGTTCTAGAAATTGGCATGGAAGCTGCCTTAAACAAAGTCATGAGAAATTTGAACACATATCAGAGGTGAGCATCTACATACATATTTTTTTTCTATTGCTTTCAGGGGTTTAAGAATTAAAATTGTTTCTCATAATTTCAGGAGAAAGAACGTTTTTATAGTTCTGGGAAGGAGTTCTCATCAGATGAGGAAATGACCAATCTGCTTGATAAGGACTATGTACCAAATTCAGAAACGGATGATGAAGATTCTGATGCAAGCATCCCCATTCAGTGTAGCCAGTCCAAAGTTGGACAGATTCTGGAAAAAGCAGCAATATCTGATCCTAATATGTCAGACACAAGTTTCCCTGTTTTTCCCAGCACGTCAAAATGTTGCTTTCCTCCTGACACAAGTAATATTGGAGAAAGCGCATTTAAAACATCAGGCCAAGCCACTTCTACCACATACTCAAAGGATAATAAACCAGACAGAAAAGATGAGCTTCTCAAACAGGAATCCTCAAAGCAGATTACATGTCTACCAAACTTCTGTTATATTTGTGGTAAGCCACAAACTAAAATTTCACGCCATTTTCTAACACACCAGACGCATCCTGAAATTATCCAACTGTTTTCCTTTGACAAGAATTCTAACGAGCGCAAAGTTTTATTAGAAAAATTGAGGAACAGAGGAAATAACAAGTATAACCAAGCGGTTTTACAAGATGGACAAGGGCCCTTGAAAGTGAAGAGAAAGACAAAAGCTAAGGCCGTAGCTGGAACATTTATTCACTGTATCTACTGTGAAGGAATGTACGTTCGAAAGCAACTATGGAGACATGTCCGTAGATGCCCCTGTAAGCCAGAAAATATGGATATGGATAATCCACCTGGAAGAGCCAAAGTGCTGAGTTTGGCTTTGGCTAAAGAGTCTGCATTCTATCATGAAATCTCAAGCGGAGTATGTAAGATCATTAAAAGTATGAAACCCGACGATGTTACCTCAGCTGTGAGAAATGACCTGTGTATTATTCAGTTTGCTCAGTCACTCCACAACAGACATGGACAAGACCACTCAAAATACGACTACATGCGACAAAAGCTTCGTGAAGTTGGCCGTTTGTTGATATGTCTGCGCACAAAATATGCAATACATAACCTAGAGGATGCTGTGAAACCTGCTAACTTCCAGAGAGTTGTGCAAGCAGTAAAGACTGTGTCAGGCTTTGATGAAGAAACACGTTCATACAAAACACCAAGCCTTGCCATAAAACTGGGACATACACTGAACAAAATCTGTAATCTTGTTCATTGCCGAGCACTCGTGGCAGAAGATGAACAACTGATGAAGTCGACAGACGCATTCAAAAAACTGTGCTCATCAAAATGGTCAGAGATGGTGTCTCATAGTGCCCATAGCACTTTAAATCATGCCAAATACAATAAGCCATTGACATTACCATTCACTGAAGATGTTAAGCTTCTGCATCAGCATCTGAATAAATCAGGAGAAAATGCCTTTAACACCTTGAAAGATGAAGCCAGCCCCCAGACTTATGCAGAACTTGCAAAAGTTACACTTGCACAGGTCATTGTGTTCAATCGTAGACGAGCAGGAGAGGTTTCAAAGATGCACCTACGAAGTTTTATGGAGCGTGATACCACCAAGCTCCATGATGATGTTGCCATGGGTTTGTCAACGGTTGAACAGAAGCTCTGCAGCCATTTCACTCGGGTTGAAATCATTGGGAAAAGAGGCCGAAAGGTTGCAGTTTTACTCGCACCAAATGTGGTGGATGCACTGACTTTATTGGCAAGTAAGAGAGAGACATGTGGTGTTTTACAAACAAACTTATTTCTATTTGCAAGACCTAAATCAATGAGTCACTACAGAGGACAGGACAGTCTGCGTGTTCATGCAAGCCAGTGTGGAGCAAAGCACCCAGAGTTCCTCAGGTCAACACAACTACGGAAACATGTAGCCACGCTCTCACAAGTCTTGAACTTAAAAAACAATGAACTTGACCAGGTTGCAGACTTCTTGGGCCATGACATCCGTGTTCACAGGGAATTTTACAGATTACCAGCTCCCACCACACAACTGGCAAAGATATCCAAGCTACTTCTGTCACTGGAAAAAGGACAGCTTTCCAAACTGAAAGGGAAGTCCCTGGATGAAATTGAAATCGAAGGTTTGTTCAAATTTGCTTTCATTTATTCATTATTTTAAGTATCAAAACTTCACAAAGATTAATTTTAACCAATCTTTTACAGGTTGAAAAAAATATGGAAGAACTTTTAATACAAAATACAGAAAGGTACATACCAGATACTGGTAGCATACTGGTTATTTAACCGGTATGTATATTTTGTACCAGACTATTCTATAAAATGACATGTTATCTTGTACTCAATTGGTATGTACCTGGTACCTATGCAACCTGGCTTTATAATGAAATGACTAATTACCTAGTTGCCTGGTATGTACCGAGGTTTTTGTTACAATCAAAAAAATGTGTTCAATAAAAAAACAACTGGACTTTTATTTGTAGCAGAAGACGTTTCGCCCTTCATCCAAAAGGCTTTCTCAATTCTAAGAGCAGACTGTGAGAGTGAAGTTATAAATGCTGAGAGATCCGTCTCTCAGCATTTATAACTTCACTCTGTCTGCTCTTAGAATAAAGGAAGCATTTTGGATGAAGGGCAAAACATCTTCTGCTACAAATAAAAGTCCAGTTGTTTCTTATTGAACACTTTTTATTTTATCATGTCCTCGATGACTGAGAATCTTCAACAGGTCTTTGTTACGTTTGTATATTTATTATACAAACTGGGTTATAAAAACTTTTGGGACAGTAAACAAATTCTGAATAGAACAAATCACAGATCAAAAGTTTAAACTGAGAGAATAGATCATTTTAAGGGAAACATTTGTTGTTTCAAAATTTCATGGCGTCAACAAATTCCAAAAAAGTTTGTTGGACAAGTCCATTTTTACCACTGTGTGGCATCCCACCTTCTTCTTACAACACTCAACAGACGTCTGGGGACAAAGGAGACCAGTTTCTGAAGATTAGAAATAGTAATGCTCTCCCATTCATGTCTAATACAGGCCTCTAACTGTTTCTATCATCTTGGGTCTTCTTTGTCGCACCTTCCTTTTTTTGATGCACCAAATGTTCTCTATAGGTGAAAGATGTGGACTGCAGGCTGGCCATTTCTGTACCCGGATCCTTCTCCTACGTAGCCATGATGTTGTGATTGCTGCAGAATGTGGTCTGGCCTTATCTTGTTGAAAAATGCAGGGTCTTCCCTGAAAGAGATGACGTCTAGATAGGAGCATATGTTGTTCTAGAACAGGGGTCTGCAACCTGCGGCTCTGGAGCCACATGCGGCTCTTTGGTCCCTCAGCAGTGGCTCTTCCAAGCTTTGATCAAAACTAACTTTAAACTGAATTTTATTTGTTCTTATAACAACAAAAAGGGCTAGTTTTAGCAGTTTTTCCTGTCATTTCCTTTGCAAATGTGTGAATACTAGAACTAATAGAAGGAGTAAAACATAAGTTAACTTTATTTATTCAAAGTAGGATATTTAATTTTTCCACAATTAAAATAATTTACCTAGACCTGCATAGTTCATTATTTTATTTTTTAATTGGGAAAGATCACATTATTTTTCCTTCTTTATGATAATATGGTCTTTTTTAATCTTAAAATGTAAAAATATCAACAAATCATTAGATATTTTCAGCTTTACAATGGCCAGAAAACTACCGGTCAGAAAATTGTCCTCTAACAAACTTAAAAGTGGTCTGTGTGTCACCAGTTGAGAATCCCAGTTGTAGCAGGTATTGTGGCTCCGGAAATGTTTAATTTATTGAACAAAGGGGCAGAAATGGCTCTTTTGATCATAAAGGTTGCAGATCCCTGTTCTAGAACCTGAACATAGTTCTCTGCATTAATGGTGCCTTTCCAGACATGTAAGCTGCCCATGCCACAAGCGCTCATGCAACCCCATACCATCCGTGATGCAGGCTTCTGAACGGAGCATTGATAACAACTTGGGCTATCCTTGTCCTCTCTGGTCCGGATGACATGGCATCCAAGTGTTCCATAAAGAACTTCAAATTGTGACTCATCTGACCACAGAACTGTTTTCCATTTTGCCGCACTCCATTTTAGATGACCCCTGGCCCAGTGCAAACGTCTGAGCTTGTGGAGCTTGCTTAGAAATGGCTTCCTTTTGCACTGTAGAGTTTTGGCTGGCAATGGCGGATGGCACGGTGGACTGTGTTCACTGACAATGCTTTCTGGAAGTATTTCTGAGCCCATTCTGTTATTTCCTTGACAGTAGCATTCCTGTTTGAGGTGCAGTGACGTTTAAGTGCCCGGAGATCACGAGCATCCAGTAGAGATTTACGGCCTTGACCCTTACGCAAAGCGATTGTTCCAGATTATCTGAATCTTTTGATGATGTTATGCATGGTTGATGATGATAACTTAAAAGTCTTTGCTATTTTATGCTGGTAACACCATTCTGGTATTGCTGCACAATCTTTTTGCGCAACAATGGTGGAATTGGTGTTCCTCTTACCATCTTGGCTTCTGAGAGACACTGACACTTTGAGAAGCTCTATTTATACCCAGTCATGTTGTCAATTTACCTAATTAGTGTTAATTGGTCTTCCAGCTGTTCGTTATAAGCTCAATTTCCTTTTTCCACCCACTTATTGCTACTTGTCCCCACTTTTTAGGGATTTATTGACAATGTGAAATTTTGAATCAACATATTTTTTCTTTAAAATTTTACATTTACTCAGATTAAACTTTTGATCTATCATCTATGTTCCATTACCAATAAAATATTGACATTTGCCATCTCCACATCATTGCATTCAGTTTTTATTCACAATTTGTTTAGAGTCACAACTTTTTTTGAATATACTAGAAAACTGATTGTCCAGTTTTTAATGTTTTTAGTCAAAAATTAGGACATGCTTTCCTTTTGAGTTAATGTACAGTGTTTCCCCTACCATTATAGAAGCAGGGTGCTGCCCCACCACGTCAACAGAACTGAGCGCCCCGCCTACCAAAGTGAACTTGCCCCCCTCCCACTCCCACCCGGCACTGATATAGCACTAAGGTAGCAGTATGAAATACAGGCTCCCTAGCTAAAAAGTTAAAGATGCCTCTTCCCTCATGCTGAATGCACCCTCCCCCCACCCCTGCTCAAAAACTGTTGTATAAGATTTGCTCAAACATGTCTCCGTCCCTACCCATCAAGAAAAATCATGGATGAGATGAGCACCCCGCCATGGCAAGTTAACTAGGGGAAACACTGATGTATATTTAAATTTTTCAATTTGTACAAATCCTTTAAGGTTCTTTGTAGTCCACTATTGTCATCACTCTGTTAAATTCAAGTCTCTATTGCAAATCAGTCCGTAAGGCTCAGTGTGATTAACCTGTATAATTAAAGGTTGAATGAATTAATGAATTTGAATTTTAAAATGGAATTTTCTCAGATGAAATTCAATTAAGTGATGCTGAAGAGATGGAAAGTGAGAATGAATCAGATGACAATGATGAAGTACAAGTCCCAGTACAAGTCCCATCAGAAGAGTGCGAAGAAATGCCTGAGGAGACGCTTGACCAGCCTGTGGAAGCTGCAACAAACTCTACAACAACTGTTGACATCCATGACAATAATGATGATGGTACGTTATTTCAACCCAAATTTCATACGTTCCCATGACAAGACTTTTTTAAACGAGTACCCTGATGCATGCTTAATAATCCAGTTAGAAAAATATTTAAAAAAAAGCTAAGTCTGGTCCTCTGGACATTCAAAAAATAAAACAAAACAACGAGGTTAAGTCCGGTCCTCTGGACGAATTATTCAGTAAATAAGAATAAGGACCTGACTTAACCTTGTAATTTTTTTGTACCTGGATTATTAAGCATGTATCAGGATTTTTTTTTAAACTTTTGTGTTATGTTTTCTAGAAGTGTCATCATCCAAAATGGATGAAGCTGTCCCTTCAACTAAAGGTAAGGCAGAGTTTAATGAGGAAGAGCATAAAGTCAAAATACTATACATAGAGATGGAAGACAAAAAAATCCAAAAACATATTTATATGCATGGCGGGGGTGGATGAGGTAGCTCGGTGGTCATTGCCATGGTCTCATAGTCCTGAGGTGGCAGGTTCAAGCCCAGGTTGCATCAAGTAGGACATTTGTTGTAAAACAATAGTCATTTGTTTCAATCTTTCCATTTTTTTCACAATTTTTAAAACTCAAAAGCTGCCAAGATACATGAGAACAAGTTGTTGACTACAATGATTATGAATGATAGTCAAAAAGTAAGTAAAATAAAGTCTACATTTATGTAAAATCCACATTTTAGTTAAAAAAGTGAAACCTCATAATAGCCTATCAATGACCATCATCTACGATAGGCACTGATACATGAAGTTAACATTAGTTCTAAAATAACAGCCGTTTTAGAACTAATGTTGACTTCATGCATACTGTGGTGAACCTTGAAGAAGGTAGAAGCAGAAAGAAAACATGGATGAAAAGTCTTTAGTTGTTACTAATTTCTTTGTATTTTCCTTTTAAACTCTAAGATTTTTAGTCCGTCACATTGACACCATTTGGTCCAATGTATTTATGTATCATGGGTAAAACATGTAACAAAATAAAATGTTAATGTTGATTTTTATGATTTTCCCTCAGCCTGTAATCTGATAAATTATTTGTCTAAAGTTCTGATGAATTTTGAGTTGCCCAACTACTAAATATACATTTTTTTGTTTCCTCCTTGTTTTCTAGCGAAAAACTCAAGCCCAGGACCAAGAAGAGTAACAAAGAGAAGTTGGTCGAATGCTGAAGTGGCTGCTGTAATGCGTCATTTCAGAAGGCACATAAGTAAAGGAAAACTGGCCAGTAAGAATGAATGCAGCCACTGTAAGATGGTTGAGAGCCCTGTGTTGGATCAAAGAACAGTTCAAAATATAAGAGACTTTGTGAGAAACCGGGGAATAACTGAAATGAGACAAAAACGGAAACAAAACTTATAGATGTGTTACTGTATCTAAAAAAACAAGTCTGGTCCTCTGGACATTCCAAAACAAAACAAAAAAATAGAAATGTTTCGTCTTTCATCCGAAAGACTTCCTCCGTCTGAGATGCTGCATTCAGCTCTGTCTCATAAATAGCACCCTCTCACAGTGGATCAACCAGTTTGCAGGTCCTTCTTGATCATGTGAGCAGTTGGTTTTGGCTGTCATCAGCAAACTGGTTGATCCATTGTGAGAGGGTGCTATTTATGAGACTGAGCTGAATGCAGCACCTCGGACCGAGGAATGGTCAGAGATGGTGTCTAATAGTGGCTGGAGCACTATAAATCATGCCAAGTACAATAAGGCCATTAACATTATCATTCACTGAAGATTTTAAGCTTCTGCATCAGCATCTGAATAAATCAGGAGAAAATGCATTTAGCACCTTGAAAGATGATGCCAGCCCCCAGACTTATGCAGAACTTGTAAAAGTTACACTTGCACAGGTCATTGTGTTCAATTGTAGACGAGCAGGAGAGGTTTCAAAGATGCACCTACAAAGTTTTATGGAGCGTGACACCACCAAGCTCCATGAAGATGATGCCATGGGTTTGTCAACGGTTGAACAGAAGCTCTACAGCCATTTCACTCGGGTTAAAATCATTGGGAAAGAGGCTGAAAGGTTTTAGATATCCCTGTGATGGATTGGAGACTTGTGCAGGTGTCCCTGTGATGGACTGGTGACATGTCCAGATGTCCCTGTGATGGACTGGTGACATGTCCAGATGTCCCTGTGATAGACTGGAGACTTGTCCACGTGTCCCTGTGATGGACTGGTGACTTGTCCAGGTGTCCGTGTGATGGACTGGCGACTTGTCCATGTGTCCCTGTGATGGACTGGAGACCTGTCCAGGTGTCCCTGTGATGGACTGGTGACTTGTGTAGGTGTCCCTGTGATGGACTGGTGACTTGTCCACGTGTCCTTGTGACATACTGGAGACTGGAGACATTCACGTGTCCCTGTGATAGACTGGCTGGAGACTTGTCCATATGTCCTTGTGATGGACTGAAGACTTGTCCACGTGTCCCTGTGATGGACTGGAAACTTGTAAATGTGTCCCTGTGATAGACTAGAGACTTATCCACGTGTCCCTGTGATGGACTGGTGACTTGTAAATGTGTCCCTGTGATGGACTGGAGACTTGTCCACGTGTCCCTGTGATGGACTGGAGACTTGTCCATGTGTCCCTGTGATGGACTGGAGACCTGTCCATGTGTCCTGTGATGGACTGGAGACGTTCACGTGTCCCTGTGATAGACTGGAGACTTGTCCATATGTCCTTGTGATGGACTGGAGACTTGTCCATATGTCCTTGTGATGGACTGGAGACTTGTCCATATGTCCTTGTGATAGACTGGAGACCTGTCCAGGTGTCCCTGTGATGGACTGGTGACTTGTGTAGGTGTCCCTGTGATGGACTGGTGACTTGTCCACGTGTCCTTGTGACATACTAGAGACCTGTCCAGGTGTCCCTGTGATGGACTGGAGACTTTTCCATGTGTCCCTGTGATAGAATGGAGAGCTGTCCATGTGTCCCTGTGATGGACTGGAGACATTCACGTGTCCCTGTGATAGACTGGCTGGAGACTTGTCCATATGTCCTTGTGATGGACTGGAGACTTGTCCACGTGTCCCTGTGATGGACTGGAAACTTGTAAATGTGTCCCTGTGATGGACTAGAGACTTATCCACGTGTCCCTGTGATGGACTGGTGACTTGTAAATGTGTCCCTGTGATGGACTGGAGACTTGTCCACGTGTCCCTGTGATAGACTGGAGACTTGTCCATGTATCCCTGTGATGGACTGGAGACCTGTCCAGGTGTCCCTGTGATGGACTGGAGACTTTTCCATGTGTCCCTGTGATAGACTGGAGAGCTGTCCACGTGTCCCTGTGATAGACTGGAGACTTGTCCATGTGTCCTATGATGGACTGGAGACGTTCACGTGTCCCTGTGATAGACTGGAGACTTGTCCATATGTCCTTGTCATGGACTGGAGACTTGTCCATATGTCCCTGTGATGAACTGGAGACTTGTGCAGGTGTCCATGTGATGGACTGGAAACTTGTCCACGTGTCCCTGTGATGGACTAGAGACTTGTCCACGTGTCCCTGTGATGTACTGGTGGCTTGTCCAGCTGTCCCTGTGATGGACTGGAGACCTTTCCAGGTGTCCCTGTGATGGACTGGTGACTTGTCCACGTGTCCCTGTGATGGACTGGAGACTTGTCCTTGTGATTGTTGGATATGTGCACCGGCGACCCCCGTGACCCAAAATGGAAGAAACGGGTAAAGATAATGAATGGATGTAGCAAATGGGCAATGTTTAGGCTGATGGTCCTCCTTGATCATGTGAGCAACTGGTTTTGGCTGTCATCATAAAGTCTTTATTTATAAGACTGAGCTGAATACAGTATCTCAGACTAAGGAAGTCTTTCATCCGAAAGACTTCCTCAGTCTGAGATGCATTCAGCTCAGTCTTATAAATAAAGACTTCCTGATGACAGCCAAAACCAGTTGCTCACATGATCAATGAGGACCATCAGCCTAATCATCAGAGTCAGAGTCAGAGAGAATTTATTGTCATTTGCACCGCATGTAGTACATGTGTTGAAAACGAGATTATGTACACAGGGTCCCAGTTACATCCAACAACAAATGCAAGAGAAAAACAATAATAACATCTAGGATTAACTAAGAGAGACATCAGCTAGTAATACACTAAGCCCTAATGTAGTAGAAAAACATCATTATAAACAGCAGCACGAACATGAGCAGATGGTCACAGATGAACGCAGCAACAAGAAACAGATCAGTATCAGTATGATGTGACATTTTGCAGTGTTTATTCTTATTATTTATTTATTCATGAGTCTGACAGCCTCAGGGTAGAAGCTGTTTCTCAGTCTAGTGGTTCTACATTTGATGCTCCTCAACCTCCGTCCCGAGGGGAGTGGTGCAAAGAGTGAGTGTGCTGGGTGAGTGAGGTCTTTCATGATGCAGGTGGCTCTTTTTCTGCATCTGGAGGTGTAAATGTCTGTGATGGTGGGGAGACTGACTCCCACAGACTTCTGTGCAGCCTTCACCACTCTCTGCAGAGCTTTTCTCTCTGCAACTGTGCAGCCTCCATGCCACACGTTGATGCTGGAGCACAGGACGCTCTCCACTGCACACCTGTAGAACGAGGTGAGGACTGGGCTTCTCAGACCGGCTCGTCTCAGCCGTCTGAGGAAGTAGAGTCTCTGATGACCTTTCTTGATCAGGCTGGTGGTGTTGTTGCTCCAGCTGAGGTTATCATTCATGTGTACACCCAGGTATTTGTAGCTGGAGACCACCTCCACCGCAGATCCACCTATATACAGTGGGGTGTGGGTGTGTTTGTTCCTTCTGAAGTCCACAATCATCTCCTTCGTCTTCTTCACATTCATGTGAAGGTTGTTCTCTTTGCACCAGCTCTCCAGATGTTCCACCTCCTGTCTGTAGCTGGATTCATCATTATCTGTGATGCATCCCACCACAGCTGTATCATCTGCAAACTTAACAATATGACAGCCTGGATGTGTGGCTGTACAATCATATGTGAGCAGAGTGAACAGAAGAGGGCTCAGCACACATCCCTGAGGAGAGCCAGTGCTGAGGGTGATGGTGGAGGAGGAGAAGTTGTGGATCTTCACGGACTGTGGTCTGTCTGTTAAGAAGTCTAAGACCCAGTTACAAATAGAGGGGCTTAGTCCAAGTGTGGATAGTTTGTCTATCAGAGTTTGGGGGATCATGGTGTTGAAGGCAGATGTGAAGTCCACAAAGAGCAGACGCACGTATGAGTCCTTCTGATCCAGGTGGGTGAGAGCAGTGTGGACCACGGAGGAGATGGCGTCCTCTGTTGATCGGTTCTCACGGTATGCATATTGATGAGGGTCCTCGTTGATGTTGACGGCTGTCTTGATGTGGGACATGACC
The DNA here is from genome assembly GCA_038048925.1 of Garcialebias charrua. NCBI lineage: Eukaryota > Metazoa > Chordata > Actinopteri > Cyprinodontiformes > Rivulidae > Garcialebias > Garcialebias charrua. Next base: position 16,903 of record JBBPBX010060297.1, read on the forward strand.
AGTTTCTCAAAACATTTAGCGACTATCGGGGTGAGAGCCACCGGTCTGTAGTCATTCAGACCAGTCACTGTGGAGCTTTTTGGGACTGGGATGATGGTGGCGGTCTTCAGGCAGGTGGGAACTGACTCCAGTGCAAGTGAGGTGGTGAAGATGTCAGCCAGCACCTCACAGAGCTGGTCCGCACATTCCTTCAGAACTTTCCCTGGGATGTTGTCTGGACCCGTAGCTTTATGAGGGTTGATCCTTCTGAGACTGCCTCTCACTTCTGCTGCGGTCACTTTGAGGTGCTCCTCGTCTGGTGATGAGGTGAGTCTGGTGCTAGTTGGTCTGTTTGGATCATCAAAACGTGCATAAAACTTATTGAGGGCATCAGGCAGGGATGGGTCCCTGGGGCATTGTTTGCTTTTGCCCTTGTAGTCTGTTAAGCATTTGATGCCCTGCCACATGCTCCTAGGATCATGTGAGGTGAACTGTCCCTCGATCCTCTGTGCATACGCGGCTTTGGCCTTCTTTATGCCATCATCCAGTTCTCTCCTGCACTTTCTCAACTCCTCAGTATCTTTAGACTTGAATGCAGTGTCCCTGGCTGCCAGCAGGGTGCGGACATCCTTATTTAGCCAGGGTTTTTGATTGGGGTAAAATTATCATGTGATCATATGAGCAGCTGGTTTTGGCTGTCATCAGCAAACTGTTTGATCCACTTTGAGAGGGTGCTATTTATGAGACTGAGCTGAATGTAGCACCTCAGACTGAGGAAGTCTTTATAAGACTGAGCTGAATACAGCATCTCAGACTGAGGAAGTCTTTCGTCGCTCGTAAGTCGGGGATCACCTGTACTTTACAGTGTGTTGTGATGAACCTTGTAAATAAAGTAAATTTTGTTTTAGAAATATGTTCAGGTTTATAATGTTAATGTTTTATAATATGTAAATATGTCATCTCAGAAGTCTTTCATCGCTCGTAAGTCGGGGATCACCTGTACTTTACATTGTGTTGTGATTAACCCTGCAGAAAAAGTAAAAATTTGTTTTAGAAATATGTATATGTTGATATGTTTTATAATAATGTAAATATGTCACCAGAATTTAAGTTTTTATTTTTTATTTTATTTTAAACATTTGAAGATTTTGTTATTGAAGTTTTTTTAGTGAATGTAAATAAAGTATGTGCATAATTTGTTTAATAAAAGCAGTTCAAAAAATAGTTCTCCTAATGCAGTGTCCTGTCACATTTGTGTGTTTTATGTTAATTTTATGTTAAGTAGGCGGAGTTTAAATGTCCCTTTAAAGACCCCATAATGCATGTTTGTCCTCATAAACCACATTTTTTGACGTCCTTGTAAACCACACTGGAGTCTGGGTGGTAAAACGTGCTGTGAAGCTCCTATCGGAAAGCTAAAGTGACCCAAATTTTTTTCAAAATTTTTAGAGTGCTCTGAGCTTGGTCCCAGGTCGCTAGGACCTCGGGAAGGGGTAGACCCCGTATTACACCTTCGGGCGGGTTTGGCGAAAAAGTCCGGCTAAACCACATTGACAAACCTGTGTGTGTGTGTGTGTGTGTGTGTGTGTGTGTGTGTGTGTGTGTGTATGAGAGATAGATAGATAGATAGATACTAAAATAAACTACTACATACAAGTACTACTAGTCCTACATTGTGGTTTTTCACTCATCGCGGGGCTTCAGGGTACATATCCCCCGTGATAAATGAGGGAATACTGTATTGTACAACAGGGATTTAACTCAGAAGATTGGGATTCAAGTTCAGTCTGGTGTTGTTTTAGCTTTATACTTCTTTTCAAACCTACTTTCCTTTTCTTAGCATTAAATTGTAAGAAATAATTATTTTTCATTCACTGGAGAGCTTTAAATTTTCCAGCCTTTATTAAAAGCTGTTGCACCACACACCAATCTACAGATTTTGAAGTAACACAAGGCTGGCAGTGCTAAACAAAGAAGTTAAGCTTTTAAGAGACAAGATATTTTTTTCCCTTTTTCTTCCTTAAATCCAAGTCAGTCAGCTAATCTGACTTCATGCTACTGTATCTTCAGCAGCCACCCTGTTTTCTTTAGCCATCTTTTCAAGTAATCGTCTGAATTTAGAGACTTTTTCCCCCGTCCTTCACTCAAAATCCTTGCGTCAAGGTTAAAAGACTTGATCTGACACTAGATTGTGGTTTAATTATTCCTTAGTGGAGGAGTCAAGTGCTACTTAAATACTTCTGAAGCAGACAGAAAATCTGGTGAAGGTACATCGATGAAAGTATAGGAATGCTGACAGTATAACGGAGCGACTCATAGCACACTTTTGATTACAGCATGCACAGTCCCTCAGGATGTGCATGCTTCACATAGAAACCTCCAGCTTCGCTGTTTATTCTATTGTGTGTGACCTCGCTTAGGTGATCCCATCTAGAATAACTACAAAGTGCTGTCTCTTTAAGAAGCAGGCTGAAAATGCACTTTTTATGGTGAATAGAAACAATTTTGTAAATGTAACATAACTGCAATGCTGAGCATCTACATCTACAAGGTGTCCAGCTCCTAATTACATTTTAATCTTCTGAAATCTATGCCTTTAGGATGCTTTTTTTTGTTGTTGTTGATGATGCATCAGCAATCCTGAGCATGTTCTCAGCTGTTTGAGTTATGTAGCAAATTAAAATGCCGCCGCTTATGCCGCACAAGCAAAAATGGTTAATATGCATTTCTGATATCTTGCTCACAGAGGTGAGAAAAGGCACTTTTGAGTCATGAGAGTTACTGTGCATGTATCTTAACGTATAGATGAGACATGGAAATGATCCACTTGAGGTTTTCCTGCTCCCCTTTCTGGACATTTGTTTTCATTTTTTTTTTTACTTTTCCAATTTCTTGGTACTCAAATTATTATCAAAGGTGCTACCGTTTTAAAGAATCTACCAGTATAAATATAATTTTGGATGGTTTAAACAGCTGCCAGTGGAAGGGAGGGGACAGAAGCTGAAGCAGGGTGCAATAAGACTTGAGGGGTGCTCGAGATAAATAATCATATTTTTATGCACCCACGATGCTGGAAAAGCACCATCTGGGACAGGCCTTGAATTTGCATTACAATATAAATGGGAAGTTGCTGGAGCTGAAAGGGCGATGCGAAGTCACTCAGCCAGTCCCCCCCCTCAATCTGACAGGTTGCACCCCTCCCCACAACACACACACAAACAAGCAGGCACACATGGTACTTCATAGGTGCTCAATATGCTAGTGCACTTCTGTTGCTTGTTGCTTCGATATACAGTACTTTTTTTAAACATGCAAGCTCTTCTTTTTTTAAATGCCATATTTTCACAATCGTATGGCGCTGCACAATAATATCTGCACCAGCGTCTTTTTTAGATGTGATCTTCAATGAACTTTTTGAACTCTGTGCATGAGCAGTGCAGAAAGCACTGTGGAGATGGTGCTGATGGTGAGCGCTGCACATAATACAGTTCATCTTTCCATAAAATGTGATGCTTTGATTATGCACCGGTGGACAGAAGAACTTATAGCTCTTCACCTTATTAAATCATTCACATTTACTTTACCAAGTCAATTATGACAACTAAAAGACACCGCAAATACAAAGACTTCTTAAAGCAGCAAGTATTATTTGTGCAGTCCCATCATCGTTAAGCCTCCTGGTGATTTTTATTTTCATTTCAAAACCTTTTTTTTTTTGCATGACTGACTCTCACAAGTTCAATTACCTGAATGTGATAGGATACAAACAGAGTTTAATTTCTTCATGGAAGTCTGCACCACTTTACATGGCCGCACACTGTTTGCAGCAAAGAGCTATGAACAAGCATTACATTCAAATGGCTGATTCTGCTGCAGACTGACTCTGAATCAGTGCCGAGCCCTCTGGAATCGTCTCTAATTGGTGTATCGTGTTCTGTACAACCAGGCGATGACTTTACAGGATGAGCGTGTTGGCGTTGACACGTTTATGTTGACTTTTATTTGAGATAAAGTTTATTTACAACAGCAGCTAAAACTTTAGACACACCTATCATTTATCTTTAATACGTCACTTTGACTTTTATCTGCACCAAAGTACAATAAATAAAGCTGAGATGCTTGTTTCAGTTGTTAAAATTTTATTATTGCGCTTACGTATATTAAAATCCATATTTACAACATCCAAGGGTTCTTTTTTGATTTATTTTAATTTTAAAATACAGCAAACTGTAACTAGCTGTCACTTGACAGAGAGCAATGTCTGCATTACAGCTCTCACACTTAGCTGAATCACACAAAATATGCATAAAGGGTTTTAAATAAATCAAGCTCAGTTTGCCAAAGACCAGATTAACCTAAAATTTGAAGGGGTGAAAAGAGAATGTCTACACAAAACGTTGATTTTATTTATATATTTTTACGTTATGGTGCTGCCTGCTCCTGATTGTGTGTCACCTGCAAAAAGATTAGTGACTAACTGTGAATGTAAACATTGCAAAAGGTGACATGGATGTAGCAGAGACATGCAAGAAAAATATTGCCCACCATCTGTCATGTCAAAGTCTTAAACAAAAATAATCTCATGATATAAAAGGACAAAGTTTTAGTT
>JBBPBX010060298.1:0-12424 GCA_038048925.1 Garcialebias charrua
GATTATATAAAAACAACTATTAAACTTTGGTTTTTGTTTCTGCCTACCGTAATATCTGGTGGAAATACATTTCATAAACAATATTAGACATACAACCTTACCATCTACATTTTAAAATTGTGTAATAATATTATGATCACAGTTATATTAGTTGCAGTGCAAACCATAAAATAATCTTGACATAAATACAGTTTCCCCTTACTTACCTTGTTTCCAAAACCTGAATGGGAGTCTCCCCAAATTCACTTCTGAGACCTTCCCCAAAGTCATCATCTCTGCATAAAAACATATAATGTAGTTCAAACAATAATCAGATATTCTTTTCAACACATTTATCACACAATGACAAATTTATCTAACATATCAAAGCATGTAGGATGATTTAAAAAATAGCATCAAACAGCCATCTTCCATCCTGTTCTGCTGCTAGAAGTAAAATTGTGTAATAATATTATGATCACAGTTATATTAGTTGCAGTGCAAACCATAAAATAATCTTGACATAAATACAGTTTCCCCTTACTTACCTTGTTTCCAAAACCTGAATGGGAGTCTCCCCAAATTCACTTCTGAGACCTTCCCCAAAGTCATCATCTCTGCATAAAAACATATAATGTAGTTCAAACAATAATCAGATATTCTTTTCAACACATTTATCACACAATGACAAATTTATCTAACATATCAAAGCATGTAGGATGATTTAAAAAATAGCATCAAACAGCCATCTTCCATCCTGTTCTGCTGCTAGAAGTAAAATTTGAACTTTTTATGCTCTCCTTTCATCCTGCTTCACTGCATGCTCATGTCCGCAGCAAACTCGTCCACCCCACCGCAAGTTTTACAGATTTTATTCCAAAAATTAATAATTTTTGAGGCCCTTTATACAGGTAAACGTCCAAAGAGGTTGAGATGTATGCATCAACAACATATATTGTGTAGTACAACTAACAGACTTTTAGATTATGAACACCAAATGATCTGCAGACAATATGCTAATTGCTAGTTGTGATCATGCCTCTCTTACACAGACAGCGCAGTTACAGTACTTTCAACATATCTGCACGCTGATCCACAATACAATAAGTTAGGATAACTAAATGTACGTATCAAAACAATACTGAGGTTGAATGAGTTAGCTGCTGCCATTAGCATCACGTCAGCTGTAGGCCGGAAAACGGTTTTAGCCTGTTGTAGATAATATCATGGCATTTGCGCTATCACATGAGTCAAGCAAAGACACTTACTTTTCAAGCAGGAAAGTTGCTAACTCTGCATCGCTTTGCAATCCTCTGAGCACTCGAGGCTCTCGCCACCTCCGCCATCTTGAAACAGCTACTGTTTGAGACGGGAGCGTGCCCGGCTGCTGCGCGCTGCCGCTGGGAGAGGCGGGGGGAGGGCGGGGGAAGCTCGTTCATGAAAATAACTCTGTTTTTATTGGCTGGTCAAAAACGGCCCGCTCTGGTTTTTATAAATGCTATTTTAACCACCGGGAGACGCCAGAGGAATATAGTATTTCTCAAAGATTACCTGTTTAACATCACTCTGACAAAAAATAGTGACTGAGAGAAGAAATATGTTTATAAAAAAAGCTACATACTGCAACTTTAAGAATAAAAATAACAAATAACAAAAAAATAGCAAAAAATAAATAAATAAATAAAAAATAACAAAATCAATTATTTTATCATGTCCTGGACGACTGAGAATCTTCACCAGCATATAACAAAATCAATTGCATTACTGTATAAAGCAGGGCTTAAAGTGAAATAAAATCCTGAGCCTGAAACTTTTTTGTGTTGTTGATAAAATAAAATCGTAACATTTTGCCAACGTTTATTAAAAATGCTCTCTGAAAAGTGCAATTAACTGTTTTTAAACAATTCAGCTTCAAGTAACAATGACTTACATGAGGTTTCAATGTATCTGAACTTAATGTAAAAATATGTGCCCCAGAGAACTGCCCTGCAGCAAAAACAACTCAAAAAAAGACTCAACGCCACATTGAACAGACACAGTTCAGAGAATTCATCTGCAATAAATTTAGAATACTCAATACTGTATCACAATCTAAAGGGAAGTTCCACAGAGCTGGTGTTAGGACTCCCAGCAAGCTGGAGTCATCTCCAGCATTAACACACAGATGTTTCTGTGCAGTGAAAATGTTTGTGAGCACAGACTGTTAAAACTCTGATGGAAAATGTCTTACCAGTATGGCATCAGAAGCATGGGGGGGTCTGGGGGTCCTCCCCCAGAAAATTTGGAATAAAGTAGATGCCATTTCCTGTATTCTGGTGTATTTTAAAGGGTTAAACATCTATGTTTACCTACATACCAGTAAGTAACTTGATTCAATAATTAGTTTAGAAAGCCTCCGTCAGAAAGGAGGGGGGGAGGGGGATTGTTTATGTTCAGCTGTGTGCAATGTTCCCTCTAATTTTTCATGTGTCTGAGCATACACACAAGCTCTCTGAGCACACTGAGGACCACTATGAGCAACAGGATGTGCGCACTATCCACACACCTGTTATAAATCTGGGATCATAGAAAGTTACATGGCTTATTAAAACAATCAGATTACAGCAGCAACTTCCATGAGTTTGCTTTCAATATAAGTGATTTTGCAACTCCCAGCTGAATGAATAATTTTTATTATTTCATTTTATGCTTATGTTTATTAAATGTTTAGTGTTTTAGTGTTGGTGTAACTTTTCATACTTTCATACTAATACTATGCAAAAACTACTATGCAAAAACTCAGGACAGTATTACACTTTTAATAAATATACAGTATCTAATTTAGATGATTTTTATTTTAATGCTTGTAGGGTTTTTGTTTAAAATCTCCACATTACTGTATTATTTTTTTATTGACAAAATATTTATTTTACTGTAAGTTTTTAAAAAGTGTATTTTCCTCCTTGGTCCCTGGGTCAACATCTGCAGAGCTCAGGAACTGATGCTTGGTTCTGACCTGCTCCTCTGCACACCTGGCCTGGTTCTGCTCTTCCTCTTCTAACGATCTTCCTCTTCATCACCCCGCTCTCACTGACTTTATCACGTGACTTTATCGTGCACTGACCTCCGTTCAGCTTCTGCATCTTTTTCTTATTTTTCCTACAGATTTGGTGCTTGACAAATAACTTCCTCCTTCAGAAAGGACGGGGATTGTTTACAGTTTGTGTTCAGCGGTGTGTATGTGCATGTGTGTGCGAGTGTGCAGCTTCTCGCGGTTGATATTTGACTTTATTCAGATAAAAGACGTGGTGTGGATTATTTATCATACCTCTGATTTTACTTGACCTAACAACGAGATTTAAAATCTGTAGTTTTAACACTAATTGACCCACGTACCTGCCCGGTGTGACAAACTCCGTGACTTCTGCATGATCTGACTGAAGCTGCAGACAAACATGCTTGCTTGTAAGACCCGCCTTCCGGATTTTGATTGGTCAAAACAACGTGAGCTTCAATGTGATTGGATGTAATCGCTGTCCATCGATCATTTTAAGTTGAGGCGACCGGCAGGCTGTCGAGTTAATTTGGATGCGCGCAAAGATTTTATTGTGCGCAGAGAATGTCCGGGCAGCGAGGGAACATTGGCTGTGTGTGTGCGGGGGAGGGGGGGCTTTGATTCGCTGCACACGCAGTGCAGCCAAACAAGAGCTGCACGCTTCAAAAACACACGCGCGCACACATGAACGGACTCCTACTCCTGTGAAGCCGCGCGAGCAGTTTTTTTTTTTTTTACAGTTTGGTCAAAAGCCGGAAATCCGGCTGGGTGCCGGAGATCTTTAAGCCCTGTATAAAGTAAAATAGTTTTTGAATGACAAAGTTTTGAATATATTGTATAATGTAATGATTGTTCCATATTTAATCTGTTGTATTGAAGTTTGGGGAAAAGCATGTAAAACTATTACAAACCCTGTTTTTATTTTATAAAAAAGAGCTATAAGAATTATTAGTAGGAAGTGCTATGGTCACCCAACAAATATTTCATCAGTTTAAATTATTAAAATTTTATGATTTGGTTGAACATAGTATTTTACAAGTCATGTATAAAACAAAACAAAAATTACCCCCCAAATATTCAATTAAAATTTGTTAAAAAAAGTTATTAAACCCTGAAGGGGTAAATGTTTGTAAAATCTTCATTTAGAACTAAAGGAGCTGAGTTGTAAATCAGGAAGCAGGACTGTGTTGACTTGATATCACCATAAACATTTCTAAAACTATTTATGTTTTAAAAGATGATTAAATCAAAGTTGTTGGGAAGGTGTGGTGCAGGTGAAGTGAAGGTTGTTGTGTTTGTAGTTATTTTGTATTTTTTTAAACAAGGGGCACATATTATAACACTATTTTCGTCTTTCTGCACATTTTCATTCAGTGTTTTCATTTTCATTCAGTGTTATTTTTTTATTTACTTCTGATGAATTCGTTTTATTTTGAATTTAAAAGAAACATGCAGCGCTGGGGCTGTTAGTTTACGTCGTAGTTTCAGGGAAACGTTGGTTCAAACTTTACTGTTCATCTTCTGACTCTCATCATATTCTATCGAGTGGAAACTCTTCAGATTAAACAAGTTAGATGTTCCCACCGCTAGTTAGAACGACTCCGTCACGTTTAGCAAAATAAAGAAACCGAGTAGGACTCGCTGCAGAAGAAGCCTGCAGTTTAACAAAACCGAACTACGTCCACACCGACGAATTAGTCTTTCCTCTCATCAGTGATGTCGTCTCTTTCTCTTCGCTTGTGAAACTTTGTTCAGTCACATTCTGACGGTCATGAGCACTCGTTTGACTCGTTTTGAAGCGAAAACTTAACGCGCTTTGGAGACTAGCTTAGCTTTTAGCCTGCTACCGCTAACGCCTGCTGCTGGACTGAGCGCTGCGTAACAACGACGTCACCACGCACGTTTTGTGTCACAGCTTTTTCTGTCCGGGCGGGTTGTTGAAGCAGCCGCTCCAACCCGAACAGAAACAGAAAAACGTCAGTGAAACGTTGTAAAATCCTATCGAAATATCGAAAATATGCTTAAACTTCATATCATCGTTATTGAATAAAAGTATATCGCGATATTTATCGTTATTGAATTATTGTCCAGCACTAGGCTTTAATAATATCCTCTCACGTACAATGTGTACACATACAGTACATGTATATGCATGCATGTCAAAAAAGGCAACTTGAGGTAAGTTTTATTAAAGCTTCAGTATGTAGCTTTTTTTATGAACATATTTCTTCACTCTGTCACTACCTCCTGACAGACTGATGTTAGCCAGGTAATCTCTGAAAAAAAATATAAAAAAAATATTGTCCCCTTGCTTCTCCAGGTGGTAAATAAGCATTTCTAAAAAGAAAAGGTGACCCGCCATTTTCCAGCCAATAAAAACAGAGTTTGTAACCAGCCAATAAAAACAGAGCTTGAATTTGAATCAGCCAATAAAAACAGAGCTTGAATTTGAAATTCAACAGACCACAAGGGGGCAGAGCCACATATGGCTCTGAGGGGGAGGGATCAGAATGCTTTGCCTGTTGAAAATATTCTACAGAAACTGCATACTGAACCTTTAATGTTGGAGAAGTTGCACCTTTAATGTTGGAGAAGTTGCAAAGTTACAATTAAATTCTGCTAACACAAAACGTGTTTAATTTTATCCCTACATTTAAAGTGGATATTAAAGTGATTAATTTAAATGATTGTTTAAAGTTATTTTATATATTCTTTTAAATAAGGGGGTGATATAAGATTTTTTTTCTTCTTTCTGCACTCTTTTCATTCAGTGTTTTCTTTTTGATGAATTTGTTTTATTTTGTCTCTTAAATGAATGAAAAAAATGAATAAAATAGTAAATAGCTTTACATCTGCTAAGTTCATGGCATAAACCAACAAAGACATGTTCCTGTTTTTAGTATTTTACATCAATTTATAATGTAGCTGTTTATGTTTCGTTTTTTTTTTTTTTTTTAATACAGTTTTCTTGTAATTTTTTAATTCATATGCTCTTTAGGATTGTCTACTGTTGTACTGAGGGTAAACTATATCTTGGCTGCCAAGTATCAAGCTGCGAAATCCTTCTTTTTCTAAGCTGATAGCTGCTGGTCATCAATTACGATGAAGTTTAGCAACTTCTTGGTTCAAATTAAAACTTGGCCGCTGTTTAATGTGGCGCTATGGCTCTGCAGACATTGCACGTTGCTGTCTTACAGTGTTTAGTGTAAAATACTTCCACACAGTGAACATGTCACGATGAAAAGTTGGCTAGCTGTTTGCTACAGTGCTAATGCCCGTTGTTGCTGGCTGCAAACTATGAAATGGATTTCCTGAATGTGAGGCGGGTCTTATTACTCTGGGTTCATGAGAAACGCCTCCATTCAGGAAATCCATGCCATAGTTTGAAGCCAACATGCATCATGGATAGGAAATATCGGCAGGTTGTATTGGAAAAATCTGATACGTAAATTATGCTGTATCGGAGGCCGATACCGGATCGGCCCCATCCCTAGTTCAAACCCCAGTTCGACCTGGTGTCTGTGTGTGAAGTCTGCATGTTCTTCTCGTGCATGCGTGGATTTTCTCTGGGCACTCTGGTTTCCTCCCACAGTCCAAAAACATGCGTATTAGGCCGCCTTCAGGCCCAGGCCTCCGTTGCAAAAGAGATCTGCGACCTCAATGGGATTTGTCTGGTTAAATAAAAGTTAATAATAAAGTGCTGTACAGTAGCTTTAATCTCCAATTGGATACAAGTGCCTTTTTGTAATTACTAGCCACCCTTTGTTTAATGGTACCTTTATTATGAAAATACTTAAGATTAAGTAAAAATTTTAAAAAAATCAGTCAAATAAAACTACGGTAATTAGGTCCATGTTCCAAAAAACTTTACAGAAGGAAAAGTAAATCTTACTTTGCCTGAGGCTGTTTTTGTAATCATGTAAAGTCAATAGAAGAACGGTTCACTTTTTATCCTCAGCCGTTACCTTCACTATACATGTACAGTACCAATGTCCACACAAGCATCCTTAATTAGAGACTAGCTGCATCTAATGTTTTCTGCAAATGCAACAACTTAAGTAGATCCAAAAAGCCATATTTTCTAGTTTTATCCATTTTCTCCAAATCTACAAGGAGAGAATTATTTCAAAGTGTAACTAGTTTCAAGGACTTACAAGATAAAAGCATTTCTGGCAGACTTGAAGTTGCATGAAACAAGCAAGCCACGGGAAACAAATTCACACAGTACAGCTGAAGGACTCTTGATGAAGAATTGCTTTGACTTATGTTTTGGCAAAGGAAATGACAGCTAAAAAATTGATGTCAATTCAGGCGATAAAACAGAAAAAGGGCAGCGTCATTTGATTTCCATACCAAGTGGTTGAGTTAATCAAGACACTGTTGTTCTGATGAGAAATTAAAATTTGTCCCTGCTAGCATCAACTCCAATTCAACTCTGAGTGGCCTAATTTCATTGTTGCATTTTCCCTGATGAAGACAGACGTGTTCAATCAGCCTCTGAGCGGGCTGCGTGTTAACAGACGGCCAGCTTCTGATGACAAGGCCAGCCCCATTAGCTCCATAATCAGACCAAGAGTCCCCGATGGGTATGGATGACGTAGCCAATTTAAAGCTTTTGTGGACCAGCAGTTAAATTTCAACCAAATGAGGAATTTATTCAAATCCTCAAGTGCAAGTGCGTGTTAGAAACTACTCAACAACCACTCCTCGTATGTTTAAACTTATTGTGTCTGCGTCTTCAGTCTCCTTTTCTATGCATCTTATAGACTGCTCATAATGTACTTTTCTGCATTTTCAAAAGATTCCCAGGAAAATAAAAGGTAATTAAAACACACCAAATTAACAGGAAACAACACAGTTGTCTCCTGTTCGTCCAAAGAAATGTTTTGCCTGTTCTCACATGCTCTCAGCAATCAGCTGATGCTACGTTTGAGAAGAGAACAAGTCTGTTCTCTTATAAAGACTCTAAAACCACCCAGCCGACTCCACGTGAACAACAAACGCCAACCCCCCCTCGGTCACAGGCACACTGACCTGACCCATGTATAACCAAACAGATATTATTTGCACGGTATGGTAGAAATCTCAGGCTAATATTCAGCTTATAAATATTCCATCAGAAGTATTTTTACCTCTCATGGACATTTTTGCAACAACTTTGGAGCAAAGTGATCATTTTACAACCCTGATATTGGTGTTATGCAACCATGTCCCCTCTTTTTGTGTGTGTTTGCAGAAGTTGCTCAACCTTCAATCAAACCAGCCCAAGCTGGAGATACAGGACATGCTTATGAGAATTTCAAGGCGGTGCATGTGGCCCCGAGGCAGCCAGCCTTGTAATTATAGCCTCCAAAAAAAAAAAAAAAGAAACAGCTGCAAGTGTTGAGAAACAGGTGACAAGTCAGATCAGCTCCCTTCTTGGTTTTCAACATCTGGCTACGCAGGACTCTATCTCAACCTGACAGCAAAAAAGGACAGAACAGCTGTGTCGGGCTGCTCCTAGACCCCATGTTTCACACCAATCAACAGCTCACTGGACACAACAAAAGGGATTACAGTGACGCTTAGCTGACCCACTATGGCTGTGTCCGTTTCAAGAGGATCCCTGTTAGGCTGTGATAGACAGCCTGTCCAGAACCAATCACATAAATCAATTGAACAGAGCTCTGTTGAGATAACGCCATCTAGTACAATGCTTAAATGTTTGTTTATTCAGTGGAAATCTATCAGTTGTCTGAACAATTTAGTCACAATTACAGTAATGACATATCAGAGGTACAGATCAAGACTTTTAGCCAGCCAAACTAATCTTCAATTAAAGGAGCACATTTATGTAATGAATTACCAGAATACATTAGACTGTCATAGTTATTCCTTTTTTATTGAAAGGAACTTAAAAATTTGGCCTTAAGAAAATCAGTCATGTACTCATTCATAAAATAAGTCTATTAACTATGCAATTTACAGTGTGGTGTTTGGCTGTTGTTTTTGTTCACTTGTTTTCTGAACTTATTTGTTTAAGACAACAAATGAAATTTAGCTGTTGTGCTAATTCCAGCATATTTATATTATTGTAATTTTGATTAATGAGCACTGTCCTTATGCATGAATAAAATCTTAAACCTTAATTTAATAAAGGAACCTCTTAAAATTAAGTTTGGTATTACAGTAGTGAGTTCTTCCACAAACAAGTCTTCCCTGTCTCAATATCATCTTAAACAAAAAAAACACTTATGTTCTACCCCATTAGGTCTATATAACATTACTTTAAAATGTTTGCTCCATTAGTCTTCTTTAGACTGCTTGTTCTGTGCTTTTATCAAACTATTGCTAAATGTTAGTGTCTCTAGTCTGTCCCTCTTGTTTACATGTCTTGTCACAAGATTTCCATTAATGGTTAAATAAAAGCACCAAACCACGTGTTTTTCTGCTGTTCAGGCAACATGGACTCCCATGTCTGCGAGCTGCTGCTAAAAAAAAAAAAAGTAGTAAAACGGCAGAAACACTGGGAGGGCGTCAAAAATCAGTACTTGCATTTCTGCATTTCAAGATCAACTTGGACTAATAAAAACAAAATGTACTTTAAGCTCTTTTAAGTCGCTGGACACACACTTCCTCATTTGCAGACATTAGACGCCACCGGTTGGGGCAGATAACTTGTTTACCTTAAAATTAAAATAAAAAAAACAGCCAAGCTGTGTTTATCCAGCTCCACTAAGGCAAATATTTACCACGGACTCCGTGTGGACGAGCTACTTCAGGTTGTTTTTCTCAACCGATACTGAAACGTATGCTCTCCGGAAGCACATGTCACCGAGCCCAGCGTAGTGTCAGATAACGCTCGGCTAAGCTAACGCGGCTAAGCTAACTGCGTTGTCTCCTCCAGGAGCGGAGCTCGGCCCCAAAACTGCACTTACCTCGGTGCTTTGTTTCGTTCGACACGAATAATGCGGGTTCCGGCCTTTTTTTTCGGTCAAGTTTGACAAACAACTCGAACTCCAGGCAGAGAAACAATCCCCCGTTAGCATAGCAGCGAGCTAACGCTAGCTAGCCTCCCCCCTCCTCCACCCCGCGAACTGCTGTGAAACACTCGGGGAAAACAGAGAAAATGGCTCGATAGCTCGACTACTTACACCGCGTCGCTCGAAGCCATCAGCCGACTTTCAGCGAGAGGGAGGAAATCCAGGTTATAGTTCGAAGTCATGCTCAAAACCACGTCGAACAATGAGAAGAGACGCCCGCGCCGACACACAGCGAGACTGAACTCCTGCGAGACGAGGACGAGGAGGAGCAGGTGCAGGGGGGAGGGAGGAGGAGACGGCTTCCTCTTCAAAAGGTGCTCAGATGAGGAGGAGGAGGGAGCAGCAGTCCGCCTTGTGTCTCTCTCTTGTCTCCACCGTGGAACTGCAGTGAGCTGAGGCGTGGCCTGAACTACAACAAGTCTGCTGCGCGAGACATCAAACAGATGTTTACACCTTCATTACCCTGCTACAGCTGTGGTCATCAACTGGAGGCCCGCGGGCCACTTTAGGTTTGTTGGAGGGGCTTTTATGGCCACTAGGGGTGACATAAAGCTCAACAAATGTAATGATTTTTTTAACATTGATGATATTTTTTACAATTTAAGACAATGAAAAGACCAGATTCTTGTAAAGATGGAATTAATTAAATTTAAATGAATAAAAACTGTGAACTTTATTGTCATTCACATCATATGTGGAACATGTGGTGGAACGAAATTGTATACTCAAGGTCCCAGTTAAACACAAAAATATTTAAAAAAAGAAACAGTATCATGGGCGTAGCCAGGATTTTATGAGGGGCGGTTCGTTTTAAAGATAAAGTGGACCTGGAAACAGCAACACGCCTCGGTGGTTCACTGGAAGCGCGTCGGGTTGCCACTAGGGATGCACCGATAAATCGGCCGGCCGATCGATCGGCTCCGATTTCCTTAATTTGGGGAGATCGGTGATCGGACGATCTTTAAATGAGAAGCCGATTTTATCTACCGATTTTATCTGCCTCAGCAAAGGTTGGAAAATCCTGAAAATTTAGGGTGCATTTTGACCTTTTAACACAGGGGTCACCAACCTTTTGCAACTGAGAGCTACTTCATGGGTATGGAGTCATACAAAGGGCACCAGTTTGATAAACTCTTCAGAAATAACAAAACGTAAGTTGAAAAAAATGTATACTAAACATATTTTTAAGAACATATTTTTAAGATAGACATTTAAAAATATATATAAATACAAAAAAAGATTAACAACTGAATAAAATGACATTTTAAATGAAGCTTAGTAGTGAGTTGTGCTATTTTTAGAACAGGTCCGGGGGCACCTCAAATGGTCCTTGGGGGCACCCGGGTGCCCACGGGCACCACGTTGGTGACCCCTAACACCTGAAAATCGGTATCGGCCAAAATCGGAATCGGCAGGTCAGACTTTCTAAAAATCGGTAATCGGTGATTGGCCAGTAAATTGAAATCGGTGCACCCCTAGTTGCCACTCCAAACTTTCTCTCGACTCGGGTTCGATCCTCACTTGGTTGAACTCGAATCGTCGAAGTGGGCAATATTTCAACTTATTTTACGTTTGTCTTTTATTGGATTAAAAAAAGGAGTTTCTTAACCACAGGCATATTAAGTCTTTGGTGTTAACCGGTTCGACATTAGCGGCATCTCCATACTTTCTCTTTCCACCTCTCTTAACACAGAACTTGTGTTGTGCAGGAGTTGTAGGCGGGACTTCATAGGCAAAGTGGGCGGTTCGTTCCAACCCAACGAACCCCCCTTGGCTATGCGCATGTTATACAGGTGGTCCCCAACTTACGAACGAGTTCCGTTCCTACGCCCGTTCGTAACTCGAAAATCCACGTAAGTCGGAAAATACATCCAAACGGCACCTCATGCGTACTGTATTTTTACCAAGCACTTAGCCTATCCTAACACAGTACCCTACATAATTATCAAAAAACACATACATTTGGAGCCATAATGAAGGGGAAAAAAGAGTTAATTTCTTACTGGGAAATGGTCTTGCAGCTTCACGCGGTCCACAGCGTTTACAGCAATGTCTGTTAGCATGTTAGCTCGTTGCTCAGCTGTAGCCTCTCTGCCTCATAAACCTCCGCTCCAAACAATAAGGTCTCTGCGCGCAGTCCAGAGTTTTACAGTAAGGTCTGTTAGCATACTGTATACATAGTTCCCATGTGACGTCACATCCGTCTTACTTCCGGGTGGACCCTCATTTTGAAAGTCAGAACAGGGGACAGCGCGGTCTAATGGATATTCATTTTTCACGTTTTTTTTTTGTGTTAATTTCTAATTACTGTAATTGCAATGGTTACTTCGTGTTGTGTCAGTGGGTGTTCCAGTCGGATAGACGTTTGGGCAACGCGCAGGTTTCACTT
>JBBPBX010060299.1:0-21489 GCA_038048925.1 Garcialebias charrua
GACTGCTGAGGTTTGTTAAAGAAGAAAGTCCTGTTGTTAAAGCTAAAAGAAGCAGAATGCCACTGAAAAGTTAAAAGAAGCAGAAGGCCAGACAAAAGCTAAAAGAAGCAGAATGCCACTGAAAAGCTAAAAGAAGAATGCCAGCGCAAAGCTAAAAGAAGCAGAATGCCACTGAAAAGCTAAAAGAAGCAGAATGCCACTGAAAAGCTAAAAGAAGCAGAATGCCACTGAAAAGCTAAAAGAAGCAGAATGCCACTGAAAAGCTAAAAGAAGCAGAACGCCAGCCAAAGCTAAAAGAAGCAGAACGCCAGCCAAAGCTAAAAGAAGCAGAACGCCAGCCAAAGCTAAAAGAAGCAGAACGCCACCCAAAAGCTAAAAGAAGCAGAACACCATCCAAAAGCTAAAAGAAGCAGAACACCACTGAAAAGCTAAAAGAAGCAGAATGCCAGCTAAAAGCTAAAAGAAGCAGAATGCCAGCCAAAAGCTAAAAGAAGCAGAACACCAGCCAAAACCTAAAAGAAGCAGAACACCAGCCAAAACCTAAAAGAAGCAGAACGCCACTGAAAAGCTAAAAGAAGAAGAATGTCAGCTGGAAAGCTAAAAGAAGCAGAACGCAAGCCAAAAGCTAGAAGAAGCAGAATGCTAGCCAAAAGCTAAAAGAAGCAGAATGCCAGCCAAAAATGGCCGCGCTCAGACCAGCCGCAGCTTCATGGGCTCCCAGAACATCCCCAGTTTTTAGTAGTTTTAATAGTGTTTTTGTACCTGACTCTGCGCGTTTTTTGCGGGTGAATTATAGCCGAACTGAGCTGTTGAGAATTGGAGCGGATTTACCACAAGGCACAGCTGAAATCAGCAACGAACTCAAATCAGAGCTCGGAAGATTGGATCTGCTTAGATCATCTTTCTGGAAGCAGATGCGCGGAGGAAAGAAAAGGAAGCGGTGCTCTCGAGGGAAAAAGCGTGGCTGTCGAGCAGGAATAATGACGAGACTACGGGCAGACGCTAAAACCGGGAGACCCCCGATGCCGGCTCTCTTTCTGTCCAACGTGCGTTCGCTCGACAACAAGATGGATCTGCTTCGTCTGAGAGTAACAACGTCGGAGGAGATGAGGAGATGTTCGGTGCTTTGTCTCACGGAAACATGGATTAATGAGGACACTCCTGACTCTGTTTATGAGTTGGATAATAAACTATTTTTCAGAACGGACCGGTGCATCGAGACTACGGGGAAAACGCGAGGCGGAGGCGTCTGCATTTACGTTAACAAAGACTGGTGCACGAACTGTGCCGTTATCAGCAGGATCTGCTCAGCTGCTGTGGAGCTTTTAACAATAAGATGTCGGCCACATTATCTTCCCCGCGACTATTCAGCGATAATAATAAGCAATGTTTACATAGCACCCGATGCTAATGCCAACGACGCCCAGGGAGAAATTCATGACTTACTCACCTCGCTGCAGTGTAAATATCCTGAGGGGTTTTTCATTGTTTCCGGGGACTTCAATCACGTGGATTTACGTGTCATCCTTCCAACCTTCAATCAGCACGTTTTCACAGCAACACGAGGAAATAAGACATTAGACCAGGTCTACACGAATGTGAAGGGGGCGTACACGGCGAAGCCACGCCCACCGCTCGGGGCTTCCGACCATCGCTCCCTGTTATTGGTCCCTAGACAGCTCCCCCCACTCAGACGTCACAAGCCGGAACAAAGAGTGATCACATCGTGGCGCCAAGATAGTTCCCCCATGCTAAGAGACTGCTTTGAAAACACAAACTGGTCTGTCTTCAAAGAGGCAGCTACGAATGGAAGTTCAGTTGACCTGGAACTTTATGCTTCCTCAGTCCTGGGTTACATCAGTACATGTGCTGAAAATGTATCCATAAGAAAGTGTGTTAAATTTTACCCCAATCAAAAACCCTGGCTAAATAAGGATGTCCGCACCCTGCTGGCAGCCAGGGACACTGCATTCAAGTCTAAAGACACTGAGGAGTTGAGAAAGTGCAGGAGAGAACTGGATGATGGCATAAAGAAGGCCAAAGCCGCGTATGCACAGAGGATCGAGGGACAGTTCACCTCACATGATCCACGGAGCATGTGGCAGGGCATCAAATGCTTAACAGACTACAAGGGCAAAAGCAAACAATGCCCCAGGGACCCATCCCTGCCTGATGCCCTCAATAAGTTTTATGCACGTTTTGATGATCCAAACAGACCAACTAGCACCAGACTCACCTCATCACCAGACGAGGAGCACCTCAAAGTGACCGCAGCAGAAGTGAGAGGTAGTCTCAGAAGGATCAACCCTCATAAAGCTACGGGTCCAGACAACATCCCAGGGAAAGTTCTGAAGGAATGTGCGGACCAGCTCTGTGAGGTGCTGGCTGACATCTTCACCACCTCACTTTCACTGGAGTCAGTTCCCACCTGCCTGAAGACTGCCACCATCATCCCAGTCCCAAAAAGCTCCACAGTGACTGGTCTGAATGACTATAGACCGGTGGCCCTCACCCCGATAGTCGCTAAATGTTTTGAGAAACTGGTCATGTCCCACATCAAGACAGCCGTCAACATCAACGAGGACCCTCATCAATATGCATACCGTGAGAACCGATCAACAGAGGACGCCATCTCCTCTGTGGTCCACACTGCTCTCACCCACCTGGATCAGAAGGACTCATACGTGCGTCTGCTCTTTGTGGACTTCACATCTGCCTTCAACACCATGATCCCCCAAACTCTGATAGACAAACTATCCACACTTGGACTAAGCCCCTCTATTTGTAACTGGGTCTTAGACTTCTTAACAGACAGACCACAGTCCGTGAAGATCCACAACTTCTCCTCCTCCACCATCACCCTCAGCACTGGCTCTCCTCAGGGATGTGTGCTGAGCCCTCTTCTGTTCACTCTGCTCACATATGATTGTACAGCCACACATCCAGGCTGTCATATTGTTAAGTTTGCAGATGATACAGCTGTGGTGGGATGCATCACAGATAATGATGAATCCAGCTACAGACAGGAGGTGGAACATCTGGAGAGCTGGTGCAAAGAGAACAACCTTCACATGAATGTGAAGAAGACGAAGGAGATGATTGTGGACTTCAGAAGGAACAAACACACCCACACCCCACTGTATATAGGTGGATCTGCGGTGGAGGTGGTCTCCAGCTACAAGTACCTGGGTGTACACTTGAATGATAACCTCAGCTGGAGCAATAACACCACCAGCCTGATCAAGAAAGGTCATCAGAGACTCTACTTCCTCAGACGGCTGAGACGAGCCGGTCTGAGAAGCTCAGTCCTCACCTCCTTCTACAGGTGTGCAGTGGAGAGCATCCTGTGCTCCAGCATCAACGTGTGGCATGGAGGCTGCACAGTTGCAGAGAGGAAAGCTCTACAAAGAGTGGTGAAGGCTGCACAGAAGTCTGTGGGAGTCAGTCTCCCCACCATCACAGACATTTACACCTCCAGATGCAGAAAAAGAGCCACCTGCATCATGAAAGACCTCACTCACCCAGCACACTCACTCTTTGCACCACTCCCCTCGGGACGGAGGTTGAGGAGCATCAAATGTAGAACCACTAGACTGAGGAACAGCTTCTACCCTGAGGCTGTCAGACTCATGAATAAATAAATAATAAGAATAAACACTGCAAAATGTCACATCATGCTGATACTGATCTGTTTCTTGTTGCTGCGTTCATCTGTGACCATCTGCTCATGTTCGTGCTGCTGTTTATAATGATGTTTTTCTACTACATTAGGGCTTAGTGTATTACTAGCTGATGTCTCTCTTAGTTAATCCTAGATGTTATTATTGTTTTTCTCTTGCATTTGTTGTTGGATGTAACTGGGACCCTGTGTACATAATCTCGTTTTCAACACATGTACTACATGCGGTGCAAATGACAATAAATTCTCTCTGACTCTGACTCTGACTCTGAAAACCTAAAAGAAGCAGAACGCCAGCCAAAACCTAAAGAAGCAGAATGCCAGCAAAAAGCTAAAAAAAAAGCAGAATACCAGCCAAAAGAAGCAGATTGCCAGCAAAAAAGCTGAAAGAAGCAGAATGCTAGCCAAACGCTAAAAGAAGCAGAATGCCAGCCAAAACCTAAAAGAAGCAGAATACCAGCCAAAAGCTAAAAGAAGCAGAACATCAGCAAAAAGCTTTTAAAAAGCAGAAAGTTAGCTAAAAGCTAAAAGAAGCAGCATGCCAGCTAAAAGCTAAAAGAAACAGAATGCCAGCTAAAAGCTAAAAGAAGCAGAACACCACCTAAAAGATCAAAATAACAAACGCTAGCCAAAAGAAGCAGATTGCCAGCAAAAAAGCTGAAAGAAGCAGAATGCTAGCCAAACGCTAAAAGAAGCAGAACACCAGCCAAAACCTAAAAGAAGCAGAATACCAGCCAAAAGCTAAAAGAAGCAGAACATCAGCAAAAAGCTTTTAAAAAAGCAGAAAGCCAGCTAAAAGCTAAAAGAAGCAGCATGCCAGCTAAAAGCTAAAAGAAGCAGAATGCCAGCTAAAAGCTAAAAGAAGCAGAACACCACCTAGATCAAAATGACAAACGCTAAGCTAAAAGCAGCAACATAATTCCTGAAGCTAAAAATATCATAAGGCAAAGGCAAAGCTAAAAAAAACTTTTTAAATGATTTATATGTCAAAACTTTCAGCTTGATCTGTTTTAGTGTTCTGACTTGAAGTATTTAAAACTTAGTTGTAATAATCTTTAATAATAATTTTCTCTCACAGAAACACAAATTAAATATTTTAAATGTTCTTTAAAATTGTGTTTTGTTTTCTTTTAATCCACTTCAGCATTCTAGCTTTGTTTTTGTCATTTATAAGCTTCTTAAAGCTACTGTACATCTAATTATAGCTTTTATTTGTTGTGTTGCTAATTTTAGCTTTTGGTTTTGCTGTTCAAGAATTTTAGCTACTGTTTTTCTTTTCCGCTTTTAGTTACGGTTTTGCTAATTACAGCTTGTAGCTGTGGTTTTGCTACCTTTAGATACTTTCATAGCTTTTTTTTATTTTTTTGCCTTAATCATTTGATTCTTTAGCTTGTGGCTACCATTTTTGTTCTTCTAGCTACTTAGTTAGTCTTGGCTACTCTACTCTAGTTTGTTTTCCGTCCTTTTGGCTCGTTTTCTTCCTGACCTCAACTTGAATATTTTAAATGAAACATCAAAGCTCAGCTTCAAACGAAGGTTTGATTAATCTGATGAACACGATTCATATCTGAAGATTTTACATGTTGACTTTCTTTGGAGCATCGTTGACCTTTTCTGGAGTTTAAAATGGATCAAAAACTTTTTTTAAAGAGGCAAAGAAAACAAGAAATGGTGCTGAAGCATGCTCAAGACATTAAATCTTCCAAACGGAGGCTGAATATTTAGCAGGAACAGAATCTGACATAGATCACCTCAGCATAAAAATAAACTTTCTCTGATCCTCTGTCTCCCCCCCCTAAGAGTTTATTTGTCTTTCCCCTCCAGTGTGTGTGACTAATATTTTCTACCTCTCTTTGCTCTTTGCTCTGCAGAAACAGACAGAAACCTGAGCAGAAACAGGGACACGGTTTAAACGGCGCCTTGTTTCTGGGAGTTTTCAGAAAATAAAAGGAAAAATAAAAAAACGGATTTCTCGTTTTAATCCTGTTAAAGAGGATTAAATCTCTAATTGATGCATCCCGTCTTCAGTTCCTGCAGCTCGGGTGTTTTTCTGAAAGATGCGGAGTTTGAAGTGTCTCCTGCTGCAAGAAGTTACTGAATGTTGTCGCTGTGTGAGCGTGTGTGGAAATAAAGAGCAAGTAAAGATTTAAAACATATAAAATAAGAGACAATAAATCATGCAAGAGTTGACTGATGCAGTTCCCTCTGGTTCAAACTCACGGAGAGTTGGAAGAAGTGCAGATTACAACCAAAACCAAAGACGCTCACCTTTACTTTTCTTTTGTTGCTCGTTTTATTAATCAGAGCTTAATTTGACCTCCATCATGAATCAAACTACCTGATGGTGCTTCTGTTGTAGTTTTAGACGCAGACCAGCATCTGAGCCTCGTGTCAGTGAGGTTGGAGCAAAACCAGTTCAATGATACAGCGTCGGTTCACAACAAACATCTCAGTGGACCATAAGAAGGACAGAACACATCCAAACCATGAATAATAATAATAATAATAATAATAATAATAATAATAATAATAATAATAATAATAATAATAATAATAATAATAATAATAATAATAATAATGAATTCAATTTATAATGCACTTTTCATTAATGAAAATCTCATTGAATCCAAATCATGACTTCAAACCATGAATACAAATCATGTATTAAAATCGTGAATCCAAATCATGAATCCAAAACATTAATCCAAAACATGACTTTAAATCATGAATCCAAATCATGAATCAAAAAAAAGAATTCAAAACATGAATCCAAATCACGCATTCAAATCATGCATTCAAATCACAAATCCAAATCATGACTTCAAACCATGACTTCAAACCATGAATACAAATCATGAACGCAAAACGTGAATTCAAAACATGAATCCAAAGCACACATTCAAAGCATGCATTCAAAGCATGAATCCAAATCATGACTTCAAACCATGAATCCAAATCATGACTTCAAACCATTAATCAAAATCATGTATTAAAGTCATGAATTCAAATCATGAATCCAAAGCACGCATTCAAATCATGCATTCAAAGCATAAATCCAAATCATGACTTCAAATCATGAATCCAAATCATGAATTCAAGTCATGAACTCAAAACACGAATTCAAAACATGAATCCGAATCATGCATTCAAATCATGCATTCAAATCACAAATCCAAATCACAAATCTAAATCATGAATCCAAACCATGAATCCAAATCATGACTTCAAACCATGAATACAAATCATGAACTCAAAACGTGAATTTAAAACATGAATCCAAAGCACACATTCAAATCATGCATTCAAAGCATGAATCCAAATCATGACTTCAAACCATGAATCCAAATCATGACTTCAAACCATGAATACAAATCATGTATTAAAATCGTGAATCCAAATCATGAATCCAAAACATGAATCCAAAACATGACTTTAAATCATGAATCCAAATCATGAATCCAAAAAAAGAATTCAAAACATGAATCCAAATCACGCATTCAAATCATGCATTCAAATCACAAATCCAAATCATGACTTCAAACCATGACTTCAAACCATGAATACAAATCATGAACGCAAAACGTGAATTCAAAACATGAATCCAAAGCACACATTCAAAGCATGCATTCAAAGCATGAATCCAAATCATGACTTCAAACCATGAATCCAAATCATGACTTCAAACCATTAATCAAAATCATGTATTAAAGTCATGAATTCAAATCATGAATCCAAAGCCCGCATTCAAATCATGCATTCAAAGCATAAATCCAAATCATGACTTCAAATCATGAATCCAAATCATGAATTCAAGTCATGAACTCAAAACACGAATTCAAAACATGAATCCAAATCAGGCATTCAAATCATGCATTCAAATCACAAATCCAAATCACAAATCCAAATCATGAATCCAAACCATGAATCCAAATCATGACTTCAAACCATGAATACAAATCATGAACTCAAAACGTGAATTTAAAACATGAATCCAAAGCACACATTCAAATCATGCATTCAAAGCATGAATCCAAATCATGACTTCAAACCATGAATCCAAATCATGACTTCAAACCATGACTTCAAACCATTAATCAAAATCATGTATTAAAGTCATGAATTCAAATCATGAATCCAAAGCACGCATTCAAATCATGCATTCAAAGCATGAATTCAAACCATGACTTCAAACCATGAATCCAAATCATGTATTAAAGTCATGAATCCAAATCATGAATTCAAATCATGAATCCAAAACATGACTTTAAATCATGAATCTAAATCGTGCATTTAAATCACAAATCCAAATCACAAATCCAAATCATGAATTCAAACCATGAATTCAGTTCACGATTTCAAATAAGACCCATCTACAGTAAGTATAGTTCTCTTTGTCCTGCAGCACATTAGACCAACCTGTTGTCTAACGACGTCAGCAGATTAAATCAAACTTTGCGTCATAACAATCCTCCGTTCTGAGCAACACAGAGGTGACAGTGGGAAGAAATACCCCCTTTAACAGGAAGTAACCTCCAGAAGAACCAGAACCAGGTTCAGAATGAGCGGCTATCTGCCTCAGCTGGTTGGGCTTCAAACAGGACTGGAAGGAGACTCTGAAGCCGTTTTCGCATTGCACGGCCCTCAACGGCCCGGCCCGCCCCGCCTTCTAACCCGGGTTCGTCATGTTCGCATTTTCCTTTTCCGCCCGAGATCCGCCCTCGTTTTGGAACCCGCCAAGACGTGGTTCTGATCGGGCCGGGCTCCCGGGCCCAGTTTGACGTCATGTACTGCTCATCATTTGATTCGTTGTTTGCAGCAGGGGCGGGACTCGTTCTAACAACAACCTCAGCGCGAGCTGAATTTCATTAAAATTTAACTACAGAAACCCCTAAAAAAATTGTTAGCTGAATTAGTTTTTCTGAGTTTAATTTTTGTTAATAACTGATTACAAATCAGCTTATGTTAGAACGTAAATAACACGAAGCGCGCACCCATACAGAGCATTTCCGCCTTTCAGCGCGAGCTGAATTTCATTAAAATATAACTAATATTCTCTAACTCTTGCCCGTAGCCAGGATTTAAAAATATAACTAATATTCTCTAACTCCTGCGCATAGCCTGGATGTTACGTGGGGCGAATCCTTTATAGGAAATGTGGACTCCTAAAATAACCAATACGAGTCCCTGGCTGAGTGGTTACAGTGTCCGCCTTCAACTAATTTTATCTTGACTCGGGGAAGCGGGTTCGCGTCCCACCTGGTTGAACTTATTTTACGTTTGTCTTTTATTGGAGAAAATAAAGGAGTTTGTGTTAACCACAGGCATAACACAAACTCCTTTTTATTTTCTCCAATAAAAGACAACGTAAAATAAGTTCAACCAGGTGGGACGCGAACCCGCTTCCCCGAGTCAAGATAAAATTAGTTGAAGGCGAACGCTGTAACCACTCGGCCACGGACTCGTATTGGTTATTTTAGGAGTCCACTTTTCCTATAAAGGATTCGCCCCACGTAACATCCAGGCTACACGCAGGAGTTACAGAATATTAGTTATATTTTAAAATCCTGGCTACGGGCAAGAGTTAGAGAATATTAGTTATATTTTAATGAAATTCAGCTCGCGCTGAAAGGCGGAAATGCTCTATATGGGTGCGCGCTTCGTGTTATTTACGTTCTAACATAAGCTGATTTGTAATCAGTTATTAACAAAAATTAAACTCAGAAACACTAATATATATATTCAGCTAACAAATATTTTTTAGCGGCGTCTCCTCTCTTAAAACACTGTAAGCGCGCACACAAGAACTTCCCACCCACTT
Source organism: Garcialebias charrua (assembly GCA_038048925.1). NCBI lineage: Eukaryota > Metazoa > Chordata > Actinopteri > Cyprinodontiformes > Rivulidae > Garcialebias > Garcialebias charrua. The sequence goes on from JBBPBX010060299.1 coordinate 9,498, forward strand.
CAAGAGAACGCCCCACCCACTTCAAGGCGGCTGTCCGCAGAATGCGTAATGAACGGGGGCGGGCCAGGCCGGGCTCTGGGCCAACCAGGGACGTGCTGGGCTGGGGAGGGCCGTGCAATGCGAAAACGGCTAGAAAGACAGGAAGTGGTCCAGGTTTAGTTTCTGTGGTCTGGGTGTAGTTTCTGTAGTCCAGGTGTAGTTTCTGTGGCCCAGGTGTAGTTTCTGTAGTCCAGGTGTAGTTTCTGTAGTCCAGGTGTAGTTTATGTGGTCCAGGTGTAGTTTATGTGGTCCAGGTGTAGTTTATAGAGTCCAGGTGTAGTTTCTGTAGTCCAGGTGTAGTTTATGTGGTCCAGGTGTAGTTTCTGTAGTCCAGGTGTAGTTTTTGTAGTCCAGGTGTAGTTTCTGTAGTCCAGGTGTAGTTTATGTGGTCCAGGTGTAGTTTATAGAGTCCAGGTGTAGTTTATAGAGTCCAAGTGTAGTTAATAGAGTTCAGGTGTAGTTTATAGAGTCCAGGGGCCTCATGTATCAACCGTGCGTGCGCACAAAAACATTGCGCACGTCACTTTCCACGCAAAACCCCGTATGTAACAAAAATGAAATGAACGTGAATATCTGCGCATCCAAGTACATTTCCACGCCAGCTCCCCTGCTGGCGTACGCACGTTTCTGTGGTTATTGTTCCTTTGGCGACACTTACAGGTGCTTTCGAGAAACTGAAGCCCCACAATCTGTGGTTGACTTTAAGAGCGGCTTGAAGACCTTTCTTTTCAACCGAGCATACTCTACCTCCTCATGATTCTACTTTTGATCTTAGCTGATACTGTTGTTGATTTTAATTGTTTTATTATTTGTTTTATTGACATTTAATTCTGTTGCACCTTGTAGCACTTTGAGATTTTCATTAATGAAAAGTGCGTTATAAATTGAATTCATTATTATTATTATTATTATTATTATTATTATTAACTGTTCATGATGTGAAAATGATTAATATTCCCACCAAACACACATGATAACAATTATTACATCCACATGGACGCAAATAAAGGACGCGCAAAGTTGTGCAAAAAATACATTTAACAGGAACGGATTCATTCAGCCTTACTGGAGGATATAATACATAGTGTAACACGCAGATCATTTATTTATGAACAGATATAATTATCTGATCTATGATATGGCTTATCAGCCGTTTTTCAGGAATAATCCTTTTTCATTTTGGCACTGCGCTCTGGAGCACAACGCATGCATGCACAACGTGTGCAGAAGCAGCGATCAAACTGTTCCTGAGCTTTCCAGAGGGAGCTGCAGGCCGATCAGGGCTGTCCAGTCCACACAAAGCCGATTCATGTCTCATCCATCTGATTCCAAAGGCTGAGTGTCGCGCCTTGGAGCGTGCGCGCAACCTCACCGGTGTTACACGGCAGTGGAGGTGTTTAATAATCTGCGTTTATTGTAGATTTCTCCAAAATGACACGTGAAAGTACACCATATATAACTTGTAGGAGAGTGAAAGCTTCACAGACAAACAGATGCGCACAAGGCTGCGGCGCGCGCAGCGTTTGGAGACTCCAACATCACGTCATGTCATGAAAACTCTCCACTGAGACGCAGAGACTCGTTTCTTCATATCATCTATTAAATAAACAAAGATCTATGTTCAACCAAACATCCAAGTTCCTCTGTGTTTACAGTAATTATGGTAATAAACTCGTGCGCAAAGTTAATATTTTCACTCAGAATGAATGGATGAGCCGTTGCGCACCAAAGCAGGGTGCGCGCACACACAAATACCGACACACAATCACTCGTTCTTTGTGTGATAAACACATTTTATTACTATTCTTACTTAGGATTATTTTCCTCACTCATATTATATTAAATTCATTATTTTCCTGAATCTAGAAATGATTTCTGATCGCGCAGGGATCAAACAAACATGTCCTTCACACATGCAGGAAGTAATTTGCATCTGTTTAACATATGTAAATGAAGGCGTGTCAGGGGAGGTGTCTCACGTGCGCTCAGTTCCACGTTAATTGTGATGTACAAAAGGAATGTGCGTGGATTCCGGTGTACGCACAGTTTGATACATCTGGATTTTTTTGTGCGTAGGCAGATTCTGGATTTGACCGTGCGGCACTTTTCAGTAAGAAATCCACGCAAGTCTTTGTACATGAGGCCCCAGGTGTAGTTTATGTGGTCCAGGTGTAGTTTATATAGTCCAGGGGCCTCATGTATCAACCGTGCGCACGCACAAAAACATTGCGCACGTCACTTTCCACGCAAAGTGGCGTATGTATCAAATCTGATATGAACGGGAATATCTGCGCATCCACGTACAAATCCACGGCTGCTCCCCTGCTTGCGTACGCACGTTTCTGTGGTTATATTTCCTTTGGCGACACTTACAGGTTATTCAGAGAAACTGTGTCCATGATATGAAAATAATCATAAATCCCACCAAACACACATGATTAACAATTATTACATCCACATGGACGCAATTAGATGAGTGGATATAAAAGCATGCGCCAAATAGTGGCAACGATATTGACAACAATGAGATGTGATTTCTTTAAATAAGAAGTTAACCAAGCTGTACCAACACGCCTACGTTTAGGTCAGTGTGTAGCGCGGTTGCCTTTAGTTCCAAAGGTCATGAGTTCGAATCTCGCATGGTACAACGTTTCTCTTTTTTTTTTTCGTTCCAGATTTAAATACACATGAAAACTATTTACAAAACAAGAAATCGTCTGCTTCCTTTCATTTCATGTATTGTTCTATTTCTTGTTGTTTTATTAAATAGTTTTCCTGTGTTCTTTAAATCTGGAATGAAAAAAAAAACGTTGTACCAAGGGGGAGTCGATCTCACGACCTTTGGGACGAAGGGCGGGCGCGCTCACCACTAACCTATACAGGCATGTTAGAGCAGATGGGTCAACTTCTTGTTTAAAAGTGGATGGTATGTTTTGCGCTAGGCGTGCCGAATAAAACCTTTTTCCGTGCTTCTCTGCCTCACTCAGAAGTGATTCCTGTTCACAGTCCGTGAAGTTCCTCTTTTTTCCACGTTCCGACATGATTTGCAATGGAGCAGAGACGACATTCCTGTCGTGCATGGCATATTTGAATGACTTTGCATATTGTATGTATATATATATATATATATATATATATATATATATATATTTATATATATATATGTATATATATATATTTTTTTTTCTCTCTCTTTTGTTTTCTATTGTTTATTGTTTGATTGTTTATTGTTTAAGGAAATTCTACCATTACTGTTCATTGTTCTTTAGTTTTAGCAGGTCGCTTTCGTAAATGAGCCCATGAGGTTCAAAAGATTTACCTGACTAAATAAAGGTTGAATGAATGAATGAAAAAAGTTTCTCAGAATCACCTGTAAGTGTCGCCAAAGGAAATATAACCACAGAAACGTGCGTACGCAAGCAGGGGAGCAGCCGTGGATTTGTACGTGGATGCGCAGATATTCCCGTTCATATCAGATTTGATACATACGCCACTTTGCGTGGAAAGTGACGTGCGCAATGTTTTTGTGCGTGCGCACGGTTGATACATGAGGCCCCAGGTGTAGTTTACATAGTCCAAGTGTAGTTTATATGGTCCAGGTGTAGTTTATAGAGTCCAGAGATGTAGTTTATAGAGCCCAAGTGTAGTTTATAGAGTCCAAGTGTAGTTTATATGGTCCAGGTGTAGGTTCTAGAGTCCAGGTGTAGTTTCTGTGGTCCAGGTGTAGTTTATAGAGTCCAGGTGTAGTTTATAGAGTCCAGGTGTAGTTTATAGAGTCCAAGTGTAGTTTATAGAGTCCAGGTGTAGTGTCTGTAGTCCAGGTGTAGTTTATAGAGTCCAAGTGTAGTTTCTGTGGTCCAGGTGTAGTTTCTATGGGGAGATAAACCCACACTGACAAGTTCCTGGGAGTGCACGTCTCAGAGGACCTGTCCTGGAGCAGGAACACTGCATCACTGGCCAAGAAGGCTCACCAGCGTCTCTACTTTCTCCGCAAGCTGAAAAGGGCTGGAGCTCCAACCCCCATCATGTGCACCTTCTACAGAGGTGCCATAGAAAGTGTCCTGACCAGCTGCATCACGGTGTGGTTTGGTGCATGTACTGCATCCTGCCGCAAGAGCCTCCAGCGCATCGTGAGAGCAGCTGAGAAGATTGTCGGCACCTCCTTCCCCTCACTACAGGACTTACACAGCAACCGCCTCACTCGGAAAGCCCTCTGCATGGCAGGTGATCCCACACACCCACTACACAGCTGCTTCAGCCTGCTGCCATCAGGGAGGAGACTGAGGAGTCTCCAGGCTCGAACCAGCAGACTGAGTGACAGCTCTGTTCATCAGGCAGTCAGGATGCTAAACTCTCTGCCTGCTCTGCCCCCCCTCCCACTTGTACTGCCTTAACACAAAAAACTTTCACACATTACCACACAACACAAAGATTTTAACACTGGACTCTGTGTCATCAAAACGGGTTATTCACTCAACTCACGGTCATGTGCTCATTCAGTTTGCACTACTTCTCATATTTGCACTAATGTTTGTATTACATTACTGCCTATAGTCATACTACTGTTTACATTCACTGTTTACATTTATTACTACTGTTTACATTTATTACTACTGTTTACATTTATTACTACTGTTTACATTTACACTACTTTTTATATCTACACTACTGCTGATATATATATTCTTTTTACTAGCCTTATTGCATATGCCACTTTACCTCTATACCAATATCAACTACCTCATACATATACTGTGTACATTAACTTCATATGCTGCTTTGTCACTCTTTTACAAATGTCAATGCCAGAACCTTCATTTTATTTTATAGATATACTTTTTACACTTTTATACTACTATGCAAAAAAATTGAGGACAGTATTACACTTTTATTATTTCATTTTATGCTTATGTTATTAAATGTTGTCGTCTCATCTGATCTGCGGCCGCATGTCCTGGACACTCGAGGTGAAGAGAGGGGCGGAGCTGTCAACTGACCACTACCTGGTGGTGAGTTGGCTCCGATGGTGGGGGAGGATGCCGGTCAGACCTGGCAGACCCAAACGTATTGTGAGGGTCTGCTGGGAACGTCTGGCAGAGTCTCCCGTAAGACGGAGCTTTAACTCCCACCTCCGGGAGAGCTTTGAACACGTTCCGAGGGAGGCGGGGGACATTGAGCCCGAGTGGGCCATGTTCCGCGCCTCTATTGTCGAGGCAGCTTATCGGAGTTGTGGCCGCAAGGTTGTTGGTGCCTGTCGTGGTGGCAACCCTCGAACCCGGTGGTGGACACCGGCGGTGAGGGATGCTGTCAAGCTGAAGAAGGAGTCCTATTGGGCCTTTTTGGCCTGTGGGACCCCGGAAGCAGCAGATAGGTACCGGCAGTCCAAGCGGCATGCGGCTCGGGTGGTTGCTGAGGCAAAAACTCGGGCGTGGGAGGAGTTCGGAGAGGCCATGGAGAATGACTTCCGTACGGCTTCGAGGCGATTCTGGTCCACCATCCGGCGTCTCAGGGGGGGAAAGCGGTACGCGACCAACACCATTTATGGTGGGGATGGCGTGCTGTTGACCTCAACTCGGGATGTTGTGAGTCGGTGGGCGGAATACTTCGAAGACCTCCTCAATCCTACTGGCACGTCTTCCACTGAGGAAGCGGAGCCTGGGGACTTTGGGTCGGGCTCTCCAATCTCTGGTGCTGAGGTCGCCGAGGTGGTTAAAAAGCTCCGCGGTGGCAGGGCTCCGGGGGTGGATGAGATTCGTCCTGAGTTCCTTAGGGCTCTGGATGTTGTGGGGTTGTGTTGGCTTACGCGACTCTGCAATATCGCGTGGACATCGGGGGCAGTTCCCTTGGATTGGCAGACTGGGGTGGTGGTTCCCCTATTCAAAAAGGGGGACCGTAGGGTGTGTTCCAACTATAGGGGGATCACACTCTTAAGCCTCCCTGGTAAGGTCTATTCAGGGGTTCTGGAGAGGAGGGTCCGTCGGATAGTCGAACCTCGGATTCAGGAGGAGCAGTGTGGTTTTCGTCCTGGTCGTGGAACACTGGACCAGCTCTACACCCTCAGCAGGGTCCTGGAGGGTGCGTGGGAGTTTGCCCAACCAGTTTACATGTGCTTTGTGGACTTGGAAAAGGCATTCGACCGCGTCCCTCGGGGGGTTCTGTGGGGGGTACTCCGGGAGTATGGGGTACCAGGCCCATTGATATGGGCTGTTAGGTCCCTGTACGACCGGTGTCAGAGCTTGGTCCGCATTGCCGGCAGTAAGTCAGGCTCGTTTCCAGTGAGAGTTGGACTCCGCCAAGGTTGCCCTTTGTCACCGATTCTGTTCATAACTTTTATGGACAGAATTTCTAGGCGCAGCCAAGGTGTTGAGAGGATCCGTTTTGGTGGCCTTAGAATCGCTTCTCTGTTTTTTGCAGATGATGTGGTCCTATTGGCTTCATCAGTTCGTGATCTACAGCTTTCGCTGGAGCGGTTTGCAGCTGAATGTGATGCGGCCGGGATGAGGATCAGTTCCTCCAAATCCGAGGCCATGGTCTTGAGCCGGAAAAGGGTAGCATGCCCTCTCCGGGTCGGGGAGGAGGTCCTGCCCCAAGTGGAGGAGTTTAAGTATCTCGGGGTCTTGTTCACGAATGAGGGAAAACTGGAGCGTGAGATCGATAGGCGGATAGGTGCAGCGTCCGCAGTGAAGCGGGCGCTGTACCGGTCTGTCGTGGTGAAGAGAGAGCTGAGTCAAAAGGCAAAGCTCTCAATTTACCGATCGATCTACGTTCCCACCCTCATCTATGGTCATGAGCTTTGGGTTATGACCGAAAGAACGAGATCTCGGATACAAGCGGCTGAAATGAGTTTTCTCCGCAGGGTGTCTGGACTCTCCCTTAGAGATAGGGTGAGAAGCTCAGTCATCCGGGAGGGACTCGGAGTAGAGCCGCTGCTTCTCCACATCGAGAGGAGCCAGTTGAGGTGGCTCGGGCATCTGGTTAGGATGCCTCCTGGACGCCTCCCTGGTGAGGTGTTCCGGGCATGTCCCACCGGGAGGAGACCCAGAGGAAGACCCAGGACACGCTGGAGGGACTATGTTTCTCGGCTGGCCTGGGAACGCCTTGGGATTCCCCCAGAGGAGCTGCTCCAAGTGGCTGGGGAGAGGGAAGTCTGGGCCTCCCTACTTAGGCTGCTACCCCCGCGACCCGACCCCGGATAAGCGGAAGAAAATGGATGGATGGATGGATTTTATGCTTATGTTATTAAATGTTTAGTGTTTTAGTGTTGGTGTAACTTTTCATACTTTTATACTACTATGCAAAAACTACTATGCAAAAACTCAGGACAGTATTACACTTTTATTATTTCATTTTATGCTTTTGATTATTAAATGTTTTAGTGTTTTTAGTGTTTTAGTGTTTAAATGGTTACTGCTGCACCGAGGGACTGAGAGGAATGCAATTTCAATCCTGTGTATGTCCTGTACATATTGCAGTTCTGACAATAAAGTTGACTTTGACTTTTACTTACTGAGCAATACCAATCTATACATGGTGAGTAAAGACAGCAGCAGAGTCAGTTTGTCCTCCAGCAGTTTGAGTCTAAAGCAGCAGAACTAAGGGATCACTGAGGAAACCCAAGCCGACCCTAACTGCAGGATTTATCAAAAGGGAAAGTCTTCAGTCTGGTCTTAAAACTGGACAATGTGTCAGAAACTGGAGGAGAGGAGCGTGAGATCTGAAAGTTCTGCCTCCTCTTCTACTTTCAGAAACTGTGGGGACCACAAGGAAACCTTCAGTCTGGGAGTGAAGTGCTCCGTTAGGAAAACATGCGACAACAGAAAGATCTTTATAATGAGATGGAGCTGGTTGTTGATCCAAAGAGACTGAAATCAAAGCTCGTGTTGGGGTTTTGTGTTCTGCAGGCTCCATGTGGCTCTGAGTCCATTTTAACATCTTCATGCTGATGTTGCAGATGTGTGCTGCTTAATTTGGACTCTGACAAAAGCAGTCCGTTCCACTGCATAAACAATACTTCATTTATAAATTAAAACCAGTTTGAACTGGTTCCCGCACGGCTCCAGAACCAACCCATTGTGCAGTGAGTCTTTGAACTGATGGAGGTTGTTGTAGTGCACGAGCGCGTTGGGCCTTTGTGTGCGCTTGTGTTACTCAGCCTCTCTTGGTTTATGATGCCACATGAAAGCTTCACAGCGTTGACAAAGATCGTCTGCCGTTTTCATCGTTCAGACGCCTAGAAGATCGTCTGCCGTTTTCATCGTTCAGACGCCTAGAAGTGTGTTGGTGAAAGATCTTCAAGCGTTCATCAGATTAGGACTTTCTGCAGCCAACCTTGTCCAGATGAAAAGATTCAGAGCTGCAGTTTTGGAAGCCTCGCAGGAAGTAACGGCTCAGACCTGAATGTTGTGGGAACAAGTTCAAGCTCTATTTTTAGTGTGAGGGTTGCCTCCTTATCGCTGATGATGAGACCACCTGGAGCTCCAGACGTCTACCTGCACCCCCATCCCTCTGCAGGGAACCCAAACATGCAAAACAAACATCAGCTGACTTCAAACCAGCTCCATCTGCTCGCATTAAGCCCCGCTCAGCGTCGAAGAATTCCCGTGCGGTCTGCAGCCTTTCTCTAATGAAGCACAATTAAAACGGGGAGAAGCTAATGAAAAGTATTTACCCCGAGTACAGTGAAGTGGCGGTTGATGAGTTGTTGAGTTCGTTGAGTCCTCCTAATAAAAGCCACATGTCTGCTCTTATAAAATGTTGTTTTTGTGGCACAGATGGGTTCGGTGTCTGTGCCAGAGAGTGACTTCATGCCAGACGACAAGCAGAGAAGTCAGAGGAACCGGAGGTCTGGAAACCTGGACCCAGTTGGGTTAAAAAAGAAAGTTAGGACAGTAGAGTGGATATGAGAAGTCAGTATCTTACCTGCAGCAGACAGGAGTCAGAGGATAGAATCAGATAGACCAGGGGTCTGCAACCTTTTTGACCAAAAGAGCCATTTTTATGCCTTCGTTCACTAAATTAACAGTGTCCAGAGCCATAACAACCTGTTACAACTGTGGTTATCAACTAGTGGCCCTGTGGACCACTTTAGATTTGCTGGAGGGGGCTTTTGTAGAGATGACATTATAAAGTAAAAAAATCTAATCATTTTTTTAAACATTTATTAAAGTAAAAGACCAGATTCTTATAAAGAAGGGGGGCGGGGATCAGTTTCTACCATCTTTTTTAAATAAAATAAAAAAATCTATAAACTATGCAGACTCATAAAGAAATAAAGCATGAAGTTAAAGTATTGTTTTACTCCTTCACTCCAGTACAAGTATTCACATATTTGAAAAAGAAATGACAGGAAAACTATTTAAGTAATTCGTTTTTATTTGTATAACCAATATAATTCAGTTTTATGTCAGTTTTGGTCAAAGCTTGAAAGAGCCACTGCAGAGGGACCAAAGAGCCACATGTGGCTCCAGAGCCGCAGGTTGCAGACCCCTGAGATAGACGTATGAAAGAGTTGGACTAACAAAAGGCCGGGACTCATATGTCAGATTTAATCCCAAAATAACACAAACAGATGATCATTTTATTTAAAGTTGAGCCATTTTAAATTGTGAAATCACTTTTGAACAGCTCTTAGCTTGACTCTGCTGTGAGAAGTCCTCACGATGTTCCAAACACAACCTTCTGATGACTGTAGGTAAGATACTGACCTGACCTCAGGTTTGTTGCTTCAGAGCACGAGTGCGAACTCACTCCACTGGAGCCCGGCCCAGCGACTCAACGTTTTAAACGTTCTTAATATCTCGTTTAATACCGCTGCAGATTAGAGGTTTAAGACTGAACCTTTTCTCCGATCACACGGCTCCGGTCTTTAATGCGCTCGTTACATCACAGTTTGGCTCACAGGAAACCGCTCGGCAGCTGAAATTGAGCGGTTTTCCTTCTGCGATGGAAACTGATACAGCAGCAGTAAAATCCATCAGGAACCAGCGTTTTGTGTTTGTTTCTCCTAAAGTTTGTGCAGGAAGAGCTGAGGACTCGTGTTTGAGACCAACGCACACACGCAAGTTATTACATGATCACCCTCCTTTCGTGGCAGCAAACTGAAACTCCTGCTGAAATTCAAACAGATTAAAAAACCCACCACAGATGATTTGTTGTTTGACGAGTGAAGGACCTCACTCTGAAAACCATCTTTACTGGGAGCAGTGAGGAGGATCAGGTGGTGTAACATGCTAAAGGCTTCTCAGGACAACAGGTGGTCAGGTTCAGTAAAAAATTAAAATAAAGTCAAACACAGGGGTGGGCAATTATTTTTTCCATGGGGCCACATGAGAAATAGAAAATATTGTGGGGGGCCGGGCCAAATGACATAATTCAATACTGCATAATATTAATAGTATTTCTTTATTAAAAGCAGTAAATATCATTGTTTAGACAAACTGGTAAAAGTATTAGTTATGATTAATCAACAAAATAAAAAGCATGAGTGGACATTTTTGAGGGCTAACGTTGTCTTGTGACTTGCTCGTGACAACAATTCAATCATGCACATTGCGCATGTCTTGATTTACATATTGCATCATTTTGTACGTGAATTTAAAAAAAACATCAAAATTAAAGCAATGCAGTCCACAAATGAGGTAAAATTAGAAACTATGTTTTTGTTGTAACTCCCCTTACGGGGGCCGGTCAGAGTCAACCAAAGGGCCGCATGTGGCCCTGGGGCCGTACAATGCCCAGGTCTGGTCAAACAGAACAGAGTTCAGGCTTTGTGGACTTGGAGCACGTCTTCGTGAAGTCGTGATTTTTTCTCCAGGTGCAAACACCATCATCATGAGGCTGATGCGGTTCCGAACAGCCGCCTCAGAATATTTGCTGATAACTGCACATAGATTCAAAAAACAAATATGAGCCTGAAAAGTGGAAGGAGGACAAAACCTCAAGGGGAAAGAGCCGACGTGAGCAGAAGCAGAGTGGGATTGGATGGTGGAGCGATGCCCTGCAAACTGGTGACTGAAAGAACAAACTGTCGCAAAAAAGAAAATACCGTAATTTCCAGACTATATGCTGCTTTTTTTTTCACAAGCTTTGAACACCGCGGTTTATATAATGCTGCGGCTAATTTATGGATTTATTTTTTTGACGAGCTTCGTGCTGCCAAACATTTAGCCTCGTCACACCCTGGCGCTCACATAACTGTCCAATACACGTCTCTCTTGGGGGTTGGCTCCTCATGACTCAACGAGACTACCTGTATTAAAAAATAATAATAATCTGAGCACTGAAATAGCCGAACAGGTCACAGTGGACCAAAGAAACGGGGAGGGGAAATGACTTCCTGTCATCTCTCACTGAGTCATTGAGGATGATCAATGACTTCCTGGTTACTTCCTGGCTACTGTATTTTTATTTTTTTTAACCAGCCGTGTTACAGGCACTATTCAGAAAAAAAAACATTTACTTTACGTATTTGTGTTCATTACCGGTAGGAATTTAATTAAAAGTTTTTAAAAAATCTTTCTGTGTAAATATGTCATGTTACAACATGGACACCCATGGCTTATAGACAAGCGCAGCCTATTTATACACATTTCCTTTTCCTTTTTTTTGTGTGTGGGTGTGGCTTGTGTTAGGGTGCGCGCAATAGTCTGGAAATTACGGTATTTTTCTGAGCTCTGAGAGGTTTTCTAATAATAATAATAATAATTAATTCAATTTATAACGCACTTTTCATTACTGAAAATCTCAAAGTGCTACACATATATTGAATGCTACACACATTCATAAACCGGTGGCGGCAGACTACCATGCAAGGTGCTTTCCAGTCCTACCGGGAGCAACTCAGGGTTAAGTGTCTTGCCCAAGGACACAACGACACATGGTGCGGGTCCCGGGAGTCGAACCGCCAACTTTCCGATCGGGAGACGACTGCCATTACCACTACACCACGGCCGCC
>JBBPBX010060300.1:0-20000 GCA_038048925.1 Garcialebias charrua
GGAAGGGTTGCAGGCTTGTTGAATTTGTGTATTGTCGGCCCTGTGGGTTCCAACAGGGTGGAGGTTGAAAGATGTGACCCCTCACCTGGCCCCGTGAGAGCCAGTGTACCTGTTTGCAGACGCCTCTGGGTCTGTCTGTGGCAGACAGTCCTGAGGCAACCTGCTGGGGTTTATTGTTCAGAGCTAGTACCCCATGAACCGTGAGGGAAGGGGGGTGACAGCCCCCACCCTTTATAGCGATTGGTATCAGAGGGGAGCTGTGTTGTTGGGCGGCCGTGGCGTAGTGGTAATGGCGTAGTGGTAATGGCAGTCGTCCCCCGATCGGAAGGTTGGCGGTTCGAATCCCGGTTCCCCGAATCCCGGTTCCCCACACCATGTGTCGTTGTGTCCTTGGGCAAGACACTTAACCCAGAGTTGCTCCCGGTAGGACTGGAAAGCACCTTGCATGGTAGTCTGCCGCTACCGGTGTATGAATGTATGTAGCATTCAATGTATGTAGCACTTTGAGATTTTCACTAATGAAAAGTGCGTTATAAATTGAATTCATTATTATTATTATTGTTGATGTTGCTGTGTTTTTTTTTCAAGAAACGGGACAAAACTATTCTTTGAATTTTTATTTGTGTTTTGTGAAACAACTTTTCTGACTTTATTTCACTCACAACAGAACAGTCATGTTTTGTGCATACATCAATGTCACCAGCTTTTTGTACCTTTTTACAAATAAAGTCTGGACATGTAAAGTTTGGTCCCCATACCACGTGGGTGGGTGAACCGGTAAAGCTGAGCAGAGGGCCCATTTCATCAGGCACACTTCTGTCTTGTGTCCCGATTTGCCGAAGAGGTCCTCTGTTGGACCGCTTGGCGGGGTACGAACCTGTTCCTACTCCAAGAATGACCAGCTTGTGGTGGACCCGGTTGGGGGTCTTTGCTGGTGCTCCCCCTCATACGCCGGCCTCTTTTGTGGCGGATTACGTGTGGTTGAACGGTGCCGAGGCTGCACGGGTCTGTTCCCAGCTGTCTCCCTAGGTGGTGGTGGGGGGGGGGGCAAAAGCTCTCCTGGGCATGCCTTCCCGAAGGGCCTCAGCCTGTTTACGCCTCTGTTCTAGCCTGGTCTGAATTTGGTCCAGAGCTCTTCCAAACAGTCCCGTCGGTTCTATCGAGTGGTGCAGAAAATGAATCCGCTGACCCTCCGGGAGGTCTGTCAGAGTCATCCACAGATGACGTTGGGCAATGATCACCTCAGCCATGCATCTGCCTTGTGCGATGGCTGCTATCCCCATCATGCGGAGCACAAAGTCTGTTGCCCTACAGGCTTCTTCCAGTACTTCGGTGGCAGCCTGCTTGTCTGTTGTCACCTGGAGCTCCTGTAGTTTTTCAGCCAGGTACGCCTGCATCATCGCGGACGTGTTCATCGCGCACGCCGCAAGGCCCTGAGCATTGTAACACTTCTCGAGCTGAGTAGCTGAGGCTCGACAGGCTTTACTAGGCAAAGTTGGTTTTGTTCCAGAAGATCTGGGGGCCAAATGAGATGCAAGCGTGTCCACCATTTGTGGCACATTGGCTATCCCCGCTGCCTCCATTCCAGACACGTCCAGGAACTGTGAGAGTGGGAGCAGCATGGGAGCCTTGGGTTCGGTCCAGGTGCGAGTCAATTCTGTGAGGAAATCTGGGAAGATGGGCATCCTGTGCCTCGTTGTAGATTGCTGCTTGGCGTAAAAATAATTTCTTGCCAACCTCGTGGCTTGTTGACGGGATGGAGGTTCTGGCCAAGGGATCTGCAGCGCGTCGGCCGCTCTGTGGCACAAGTCGAACAGAGCGGGGATCGAGGTGTCAGTCTCCGGGAGCACTGGCGCCGGGTTGTGAGAAAGGTCCTCCTCCTCTCCGTTGTACTCGTTGTCAGCTTCGTCACCAGAAATTTCACCTGAGGCTGATAGCGAGATCTCATCCGCGTTCATCATGCCTCGAGTGTCAAATTCGGCTGTCGAGTACCCAACGGGAGCCGCCACGTCTGGGTTGTCGCCCCATTCGACTCGAGTACTGTCCTCCAAATCCATGCTCTCGAGCTCCGGCATGGGAGTGAGAGCCTCAGTGAGGTCCGGGTCTGTTGGCGTCGCAGCTGCGCCCATGGCTTTGGCCACAAAGTCCACCCGGTGCCTCCTCACCGCCTCCAGCATCTGGCTGCAGTGTGGGCAGGAGTCGGGCGCGTCCAGCGCCATTTTCGCGTGCAGCATACCCAGGCAGACAGGACAGGCCTCGTGGGTGTCTGTCGTTGAAAGGGAAAAACCGCAGCCGCTGGGGTAGGCGCGCGAGTTTGGGCTCGCCGTCCTGCTAGCTTTTTTCGTAAATCTTGGCTTTCACTTTCCTTTCTCTGGAGCCATGTCCGAGAAAAAACAAGCAAGTTTTTTCAGAATTCTTTTCCGAGACGTCTCCTCCGTCGCATAGCTTTTGCTGGCTAGCCTGCTACGACTTTAGCAGGGTAGCAATGTGACGCAGTTAGCGCCGTCGAGTGAAGCAGTCTGCGGAGAGAAGAGAAGAAACTTCGGGGTTAAGGAAAAATGTGCCGGACTAGCCTTCGCCAGCCCAGCAATACGCAGGAAATTTCTCTGTACGCTCAGTCTAGGGAGCGAGCTCACCTCTGGTCGAGCGATGTACAACAGAGAAGTCCCACGAAGAGAAGAGAAGTTCTGGTTTAAGCGAGGTGAATGGCAAAAAGAGGAAGTAGGATGGGCGTCCGTGTCTTAAGTACCCAGAGGGCGGGGTCTCTGGGGTGACGCTGACGCCCCCTGCCGTTAAGGCGTGATTGTATTCCTTCTGGTAATCGCGCGGGGCGCAATTTCCCATAGCAATAGTGTTGCACAGAGTGACTGACTGATAAGGGAACTATTAACATGTCCATTACCACTTTGTGGTTTCCTGGTTTATTGTTTATGTTTATGTTTATTAAATTTGTTCATTTTTTTTACAAAAGAAACACAATACAAGACAATCCCATTAATGATACGTACACAATGTAAAAAAATGAAAGGTAGCAGAAAGAAGAATAAATCTTATTATATCTGCCCCTTTTTTCAAACAATCAGATTAAACAATAATAATCTTTCACCAGCAGTACAAAATGACTAACTCTTTCTAATTTTCTAATACTAATACTAATACATAACTAATAATTGATACAATACACATTATGCTAATTCATATATATTTTTTCAACAAATTCCTTTTGATCATTTTCTTAAATGTAAACAGTGACTTGGCATTTTTAACTACATTCTCCAAGCCATTCCATAATCTAATTCCCTGGATTGAGGTAGAACGTCCCTTCAAACTAGTTCTGAATTGTGGTTTTACAAACATCTCTGTCCCCTTAAGATTATAACAACTTTGTCTTTTAACAAAATTCATTTGGATATTTAAAGGTAATTCGTTATTCTGAGCCCTATACATAATTGATAAAATATTATAATCAACCAAATCATGGAACTTCAATAATTTCAGTTGATAAAATAATGTACTGGATGGATGACAGTAATGTTTTCTAGTGATAATTCTTACAGCTCTTTTCTGTAATACAAAAATAGGCTTTGTGATTGTTTTACACGCTTTCCCCCAAACATCAATACAATAGATTAAGTGTGGAACAATGATTGTGTTATACAACAAATACAGAGCTTTATCATTCAATAGGTCTCTGACCTTGTATAGTACTGCAATCGATTTAGCTATTTTTATTCTTACAGAATTTATGTGTTGTTTCCATGTCAGTTTGTCATCAATAATAACACCCAAAAACTTCACCTCACTCACTCTACAAATCTCAACACCCTCAATTTTGAGTGGAACATCAACAGTTTTCTTTTTATTACTGAATATCATGTAATTAGTTTTTTCTAGATTTAATGATAATTTATTGATTTTAAACCAAGTTTGTATTTTGGTAAATTCTGTCTTTATCAATTCCAACATTTGTTCTATATCTTCACCTAAACAGAAAAATGTGGTATCATCAGCAAAAAGTATACATTTAAAGACCGTGTAAAGTGAATTTCAACATTTTCTTCAATAAACATTATAAATGTCATAATTGTAATCTTGTAAATGAGTAAAAAGTCTCAAAATTGTAGCTCAATTAATTTTGGAGTTATAGAGCAAACTGTGTATAAACATATTTCTATTTCAGGATTTTTTAGGCGTGTTTTAAATGTGACCGCGTTTCGTCACGCGGTCCTCATTAGTATAGCCCCACCCCCTGCAGCTCCAGCCGTATAAATTCGCCTCGGTGGAGCCGTTCACTCGCGAATCGCAGATAGCATCAGATAGCAATAGCATAGATATTTTGTTCATTGTTAGCTAGCTAATCAATTATGCCTCGTTCGTGCATCTTCCCTGGATGTCGTAATGGTCAGGGCACCCGTACAAATCATAACATGTTTTTATATCACGTGGTTTTAAACAGAGTATCTGTAATGTCTGGATAAGGACAATGGTTAGAGCGCTTGCCTTCCGTCCCAAAGCCCACGGGTTCAAATCCCGCATGGTGCAACTCTTTTTTTTTTTTATTCATTCCAGATTAAAAACACACAAGAAAACTATTTACAAAAACAGCGTAACTCTTGGAAAAAGTAGCTGCTGTTACAGACAGAACTCGGATAAAAACAGAGCAGGTTTACTGGCTCTGCTGTCTTCCTCTCCAGTGTCTCCACTGTGGGACACGAGCAGGACGAGCGCAGCTGCCTGAAACCACGCCCACGCACTGACACGCCCCTAGCGTTCCAGACCAAGGCAAAATCATGTTTTTTCATGATTTTTGAGACTTAATTTTATAAGGTAAACAATGTTTTTAATCAGTCAGATTTAAATGGGTGATTAATAACACATATTTATGCCATGTGACAAACTAAAAACACACATTTAATTTCACTTTACACGGTCTTTAAGGAGTCCTGACACATTTACCAAGTCATTCACATATAAAATAAATAGCTTTGGTCCAAGCACAGAGCCCTGGGGAACTCCACATGTGATATTACAGAGGTCAGATCTTACATCATTTATTTGTACAAATTGTTTCCTATCTTTCAAATAGCTAGATACCCACTGTAATGCTGGTCCTCTAATACCATATTTGTTCAGTTTTTCAAGGAGAATGGTGTGATCAATAGTATCGAATGCTTTTTTTAAATCAACAAAAATACTGACACAATATTGTTTTTGATCGACAGCAGTTAGTTATTTGTTCCATTAATTCCATGAGAGCCATTGATGTAGAGTTTTTAGCTCTGAACCCATATTGACTGTTGCTTAGAATATTTTGTTTGTCTATAAATTGATCTAGTCTGTTCACAAATAGTTTTTCAAGAATTTTAGAAAACTGTGGTAACAAGGATATAGGTCTATAATTGTTGAACACACATTTATCACCATTTTTAAAAAGAGGAACTACCTTAGCTACTTTCATATTATCTGGAAATATTCCTGTTGAAAATGATAAGTTACATATATATGTAAACGGCTCAATAACATGGCTCATTATATCCTTTACAAACATCATATCCATGTCCACCCAGTCCTTTGATCTCTTGTCTGTAAGATTTTTTACTACCTTCATTATTTCCTCTTTGTTAGTTCCATTTAGAAAAATACTGTTTGCACAGCCTGTAATTGAATGGCTCACATTATTATTTACTTTTGGTATTTTAGCTGCAAGGCTTGATCCAACATTCACAAAATATTGATTAAATCCATTGACAATTTCATTTTCATCATAAACTTCATCTTTTTCTTTTACAAAATATTTTGAAATACTAGTTTTTGCTTTATGATTCTTCATAACACTATTCATTACTCGCCATGTTGCTTTCATATCACCATTACTTTTATCTAATAATTTACTATAATATTCTTTCTTATGTTTCCTTATAATCCCTACTAATTTATTTTTATACTTTTTATATTTTTCTTCAGCGTTCTGACTTCGCAATTTCAAGAAACATGAATACAAATAATTCTTTTTTTTACAAGCATTTCTCAACCCTTTTGTCATCCATGGTTGGTCAACGATATTTCTCTTTGTATAATTTGTTTGTACACAATTTTTTTCATACAGAGTTTCCAAGATATTCATAAACTCATCATATGATCTGTTCACATCATCAACATACACTTCATTCCAGTCTTGTTTATCTAGATCCTCTTTTAATTTTTCCAAAACTTTTTTTGATGTGTTTATGATCTTTTTCTTTGTTTTAACTGCTTTTGTGATACTTTGATCATTTTTATAGATTGTGAAAACTGGTAAATGATCACTTAAGTCGGTCGTTAAAATACCACCTATATAACCTCTCCGTTTGTTATATTTGTGAAAATATTATCAATTATTGTGGCACTATGAGTTGTTCATTCATTCATTCAACCTTTATTTAGTCAGGTAAATCTTTTGAACCTCATGGGCTCATTTACGAAAGCGACCTGCTAAAACTAAAGAACAATGAACAGCAGTGATAGAATTTCATTAAACAATAAACAAACAAACAATAAACAATAGAAAACAAAAAGAAAGAAAAAAAAACAAAAAGATTTTTTTTTTTTTTTTTTTAACAAAGTATCAAAAAACTAGCAAAACATTATAAGGTAGACGTATAAAATCAAAGACAGGAACAAATCTGCATTGGTTTTTGCCAGGATTCCAACAGATTCTGAAAACCATTTAGGGAGGTCAGGGCCGAGAGTTGTAATTCTTGTTGGCTTGGATATCAACGGATACATATTTAAACTGTACATTGAATTTATAAATGTACTGATGTTATTTGAATCTGTTTTATTTCCCATATCAATGTTAAAGTCTCCACACAAAAAAACTTTTTTATTAAAACTCTTCTCCAATAGCTCCAAGATTTTATCAGTGAATATTTCTATATTTGATCCTGGTGATCTATATACACAACTTATTATTATGTTTTTATCATTTTTGTTTATTATTTCTATTGTTATCATTTCCATAATATTATCAATTATTATTAACATTTCATTATTTAATTTACATTTTATTTCATTCTTAACATATAGAGCGATTGTCCATCACAAATGATCACAGAAGTTTTATGGTAAACCTGAAAAAGAAAAGAACCCGTGAATTACTATGCAATCTGAATAAGTAATTAATTCAGGTAAAGTGTGTCAGTTTAACACTGACTCATATATCCTTACATGTGGGATGTGGGCCAAACCAGCTGACTCCATGCCCTCTATGTCCAGGAACTGTGAAAGTGGCAGAGATAAGGGCGCTCTCGGTTCTGACCACGAGCGTGTTAGCTCAGTCAGAAAGTCAGGAAAAACAGGCATCCTGTGTCTCACAGCAGCCTGCTGCTTGGCAAAAAAGTAGTTTCCCGCTAACCTCGTTAACTGTTGTCGAGGTGGGAGTTCTGGCCACGTCACTTACAGCGCCTCTGCAGCTCTGCGGCACAGTTCGAACAAAGCAGGAGTGGACCCATCCCACTCCGCTTGTGCTGCCGCGGTTCCCTGGGAGAAGTCCTCGACCTCTCTCTCCTAATCGTTGTCTGCCTCCTCGTCCGACAGGTCGCCAGAGGCTGTAAGCGACAGTTTGTCTGCTTGCAGGATGTCCCTTGTATCGAAGTCGGTCCTCGTGCCCCCTTCAGGGTTGTGGAGGTCCATTCGCTCGCCACAGCTTAAAGCCCCGCTGTCCTCCATCTCGTCTGCCTCCAGGTCCGCTGTAGGCGTGAGGGCCTCTGAAAGGAGCGGGTCCCTTACCTATATAATTCGATATCAATATAAACAATATAAAAGCCTAAAAAAAAACTATAAACTATACAAATAAATTAATGTTCACCTTTTATTTGTATTTAGCCTCCAAAAAAATGGAAATCACAGTCAAATAAGCATACAATTCTTAACCCAATAATTCTCAGTTGGGTCATCTGGACAGTTTCTTTTTTATAGAAACGTTTCACCCTCCATCCTCCATCCAGTTTCTATAAAAAAGAAACTGTCCAGATGACATGACTGAGAATTATTGGCTTTGGTACCTGGATTATTGAGCATGAACTTTCTTGCCATAAAATTCTCAACTGTGTCGATATTAATAGTTTTAACTTTAAACATCTTTAAAATTTACAGCATTGAAATTCATAGTTAATTAAATAAAACTTTTGGGTGTTGTCATTGATGACAAGCTGACATAGAAATCTCATGTAAATTACTTAAAGGAGACCACATATAGGTATTTAAATTTTTTATGTTATGTCTGTGTGCTATCTTGACAATATTAATTCATTTTAATACACAAAATAATTCTTAGATAATTAATTATACCCTTTTTAATTCTGCCATTTTTAACTTTCGTTTTGAACGACCGGTTTCTTGAAGTCCACGCCCTTCAACGATCTGTTAACGCCCTCTGTAACAGCCAGTATCTGTAATGTGTTGTTGTTTTAAAATTAGCTCTTTTTTTATTACTCATTTGACTTACTGTTAGTGCTAGCTTAAGATAACTTACCGAAACCCGTCTGAGCGCGCCGCAATTAGCTGCTCCTTTTAGCATGAGACCACCCGAATCCGAAGCTAATGTTAGCTTGTTCCTCTTCCGGTGTTCGCCAGCTTCGCTCGTTGCACGCGGAGATTTTGGGAGTTATCGCTGTTCCAGTCAAGACAACAAAGTTCACCAAGTGTCTCCCGTAAATTAATCAGTAAGGAGAAGGTCCTCGCTGCTGCGAGGCTGCTGCGAGGGCAGCAGCGAGGCTGTACAATTGAAGCTCCGCTCCATCCGCCAGAAGAGGGTCCCGTTGCCGCTGGTCCCTACGCCGGGGGTCCGCTCGTTTAATTTTTGACGGCTGCGCGTTGGGAGCGATCGCAAATACACTAAAAATTGAACTAAAATATAAAAATAACAATTATACTTTATTTATAAAGCCATTTAAAAAAAACACAGCTGCAACAAAGTGCTGTACACATGAAATTAAGAACATATAAACAAAAGATGAGATGAAATCATGAAAAACAACAGTCATGTGTTTAATACAGAAGTGGGTTGAGCCTAACCAGGGGTTGCTAGGTGAGGGGCTGGACTCAGGTTTGAGGTGATTGGCTACGGCCTGTGACGTCAATAACTGCAGGAAGTGTGAATCCTGGTGTATTTATCAAAAATAAATAAATCTACTTAGAGTAAATAAACCACTGGGTGCATTTTTTTGGCACAAGGACTGTTTTTTTATGAAGTAAATACCCAAAGTTGAGTAAAAAAAACATTAAAAAGTGAATTTTGCATCTGTGGTCCCCTTTAAGAATAAAAATAACAAAATCAATTGCATTACTGTATAAAGTAAAATAGTTTTTGAATGACAAAGTTTTGAATATATTGTATAATGTAATGATTGTTCCATATTTAATCGATTGTATTGAAGTTTGGGGAAAAGCATGCAAAACTATTACAAACCCTATTTTTATTTTACAAAAAAGAGCTATAAGAATTATTAGTAGGAAGTGCTATGGTCACCCAACAAATATATTATTTCATCAACTGAAATTATTAAAATTTTATGATTTGGTTGAACATATTATTTTACAAGTCATGTATAAAACTCATAAAACTATTACCCCCAAATATTAAATTAAAATTGTTTAAAAAAAAAGAGTAATTATAACCTGAAGAGAATGTAAATGTTTGTAAAATCTTCATTTAGAACTAGTCTGAAGGAGCTGAGTTGTAAATCAGGAAACAGGATTGTGAAGTTGACTTGATATCACCATAAACATTTATAAAACTATTTATATGTTTTAAAAGATGATTAAATTAAAGTTGTTGGGAACGTATAGTGCAGGTGAAGGATACCTGTTTTTTTTTCCTTCAGTTTGGAGATTGTTCAAGTGAAGGTTGTTGTTTGTAGTTATTTTGTTTTTTTAAATAAGGGGCAGATATTATAAGACTATTTTCTTCTTTCTGCAACTTTTCATTCAGTGTTTTTTTTCCCTTTCTGATGAAATTTGTTTTATTTTGAATAAATGAAAAAAAAACATGCAACGCTGCTGTTTGTTTCAGGACGTCGTAGTTTCAGGGACACGTTGGCTCAAACTTTATTGTTCTTCATCTTCTGACTCTCATCATGTTCTATCCAGTGGAAACTCTTCAGATTAAACAAGTTAGATGTTTCCACTGCTAATTAGAACGACTCTCCATCATGTTTGAAGTGTAGCAGTATAGAAATATACCTGGATAGGGAAATGTCACTTCCTGATATACCTGGCTAGGGAAATGTCACTTCCTGTTTGATAAGTGGGTGGAGTATAAAAGGAGGCAGCAATGCCTGTTCTGGCACTTGGTTTCTTCTTCACGCTCCCACTACGTGGCTCAAACCTGTGTGGGGTTTGGTTGTCGTTGAGCAGCAGACCGTGTCATGCGTGCTGTTCTGGCTTTCGTGGTATGAAGACCAAGCTTGCTGCTTCCTCCTCCTCCTGTGCGTGTGTCTGCATGTGTGTCAGCAGGTGAGTAGTTGAGTTCCATCTCATTGTCGGCTTCAAATTTACCACTATTGGTGATTAGTTGACTGGATTTTATAGGTCCTTTTGCTGAAGTTGGGACCACTGCTGCTTTGACTACGGAAGATCACTACCGTTTTGTCTCCAGTGCAATCACCATTGTTCTGGCTCCATGGAGGACGACTGCTGTTTGGGTTCTCCAAACCACTGCACTTGACCATCTTCAGATGACTGTGGCTGCTTCACTGGACTCGACAACAAATTGTTTGGGGCGCGCTCCCTGAACACATGTCAGTGGCGTGGTTAAAGTGCGACTAAACCCAAAATTAACTTTTTGTAGCTGATAAACTCCCTAGGATGTGTTTAAAATGTTATCTAGCACTATGGCTGTGTTTATTCTCACATAATTGTGCATATCTGTGTAAATTGGCAATATTTGGCAATATTTGGTCTAAAAATGTGTTTACGGTAGTTCTATGGGTTGAACTGGTGGATTACACCTTAATTTTCTTATTTGTGCAAACGCTCATGTGTGACATGTCTGCTCATGTGTGATGTCACACAGGTGGTTCAAGCAGAGCCAATCCCCTGCAGAGATGAGAAGTGCATACCTTATATGGAAGTGCTGCATTTCACTCCTGACAAGCGGTTTTATTTTTCTTTTCATTTTCATTGTTTTAGGCCTTTGGTTTTGGATGGAATGGGTGGAATAGATAAATACATCTACATGTTTATTCTTTGTTGTTGCTTGGTGTATGTTGTTGGCTAGAGGTTTAATTTGTTTTAGGTTGTTGCAGGTGTAGTGATACACCTCGTCTTTGATATTTTAGGGTTCACACCTCTCTGAAACTCTCAGTGTTACACTTGCTTGGAGCTCAAGGAGACAAGTGGACACTATATTTTGTTACAATTATTTTGAATTAATGGACACTAATTAATCAGATTGAACTTTCTCTTTAATGTGTGTTAATTCAGAATTGATCAAACAGTATTTTTGTCATTTCAATGATGATCTGTTACTTGCATGACTTTGACCCTTCGGCTGGTTTATTTCTGCAGAACAAGCAGTCTTTGAATCTAAAGCACAAGGTCAGAGTAAACGTTTAACTTGCAGCTTCTTTTGTGTTGTCTATGAAGTTAGCCATAATATTCTCTGTGCCCACAAGCAGGCCACCTGGCTGTTTATGTAAACAGTTTTCCTGTTGTCCGTCAAGAGACTTTCTGCCTATGGGATCATACTTCCATCTTTTATTTTGTTAACCAGCCTGTAGCCGTTAAGGAGGTGGGTCAGTCCCCACCTCCCCTATAAATGGGCACTTCCTGCATTTTCGTTAGTTTTTGGAAGAGAACTAAATGACAACTGGTTTCTCTCCTCTGGGAAAAGCTGGAGACGGCCCGGTCATTGTGTCAAATCGACCCACGTCTCAGCTGGAGTTACAGTAAAGCTTACTGTAACTCGTCACTCATCTTCTGGAAGAATTTGTTTTCTAAAGTTTTATTTTGAAAGTTCAGCCAGTGCGATTGGGGCCTGTTCCTGCCGGTGAAAGCGTGCTCCCGCTCGTCTGATCCAGTCATACACGCACAAAGTCATCTGGACGTTCACTGGACAACACAGTCCGTTAGTGTCCACAAACTTCTCAGTCCTCACCTCGCAAGACGTCTCGTCACCAGGTAAAGAGGCGTTTGTATGCTGCACGTGTCGGAAGTACAGCTAAGATCCGTATGGGAAAGCTTGCTTGAATTCTTGTCAACGTAGTTATTAAATCAGAGCTAATATCGATACAAATGTTTAATGTAATTCTTGTGATAGTTTCAATAAAAGGTCTATTTTCTGGTAGACCAATATAAATTGAAGTCTCCTGTGAAATTACATTTCTGGCTAATCACATCGTCGATTTATTGATTTATTCTGAAAAAGTTGAGACCCCGTGAATTGGTGGCATGTTTGTGCAGATAAAAGTCTGCTCAGCGATGCGCACCTAAAACTATAGGTAAGTCAGTAAACTGACCTCGTTTGTGTTTAATTACACAAACGGCCTATAGATTTCCTTTACATATTGGTGGCCGCGTACGGTCTGCTGAAAGATTAAATTGATTAAGTTGTTTTTGTAGCTTATTTTTGTTACGGTGTTGTTGGCATTAGTTTGCATCCTGTTGTGGACTTATAGAGTGGTTTTGGCTGGTGAGTGTCTCAGAGATTGCTAATAGTGGCATTGTCTGGTGCGTTTTCCCGTTAGAATTATTCTTTTCTTTCACTTTTGAACGTGTGTTTTGGAGCTGCGGATGAATGAATGTTTGTTTTTGTGAGACGTTTCATTACGTGTCGCGAGGTTGCATGCATTTTTTCGTTTTGTGACCGCCGTGTCACCTCTGCTTCATTTTATTACATCTGCGATTTGCTGTTGATGGTCTGTTCACTCTTTGCTGCTCCATTTTACCTAATCTGTTACAACGTGTTTGCCGAGGTTCGGGAAAAACCCACTCCGCTTTTGGACCGGATGTCATCCGGTTCCGTTTGACGTAAAGTCCGTTGTTGTACACAGTTAGCGTGCTGCCTTCTTTGGAGGCGTGGGGGTTAGCCTGGATGTGGTGAGCTCATTTACAGAGTTTTCTGCTGTGTAAAAATACGTTTATTTTGTGAAAGTGTGTCCTCTTTGGGTCGTGCTAACGTTAGCGGTACAGAGACAAGATGGCTGCTTAAAACGCTGTGATTGGTCCATTGTGTGTTGTGTTCAAGAATGTTGGTTTCTGTAGACTGCTGGTTGTCAGATTCATTTGTGCACACATTTCTGACGGTTTATTTGTGTTGTTTGAGTTCTATGCACGTAATATCGTTGAAGACTGGCTTTACCGCGGTGTTTAGCGATATTTATGACTGTTTTAGAACGGTGAAAAGTCCGTTCCACGCTTTTGTTCGACCGACCATAGGTCCGTGAACACACCGCACCGCTCGAACGGCGCGTCGCACGTGGGCGGCGTTAGGTTTGGAAGACACAGTTTCCCATGAACACTTGGGTTTTAGAATTACAGTTCGCTGTGATTGGTCGATTACGCTGTATGTGTTGACGCTTGCGCAGTGGGTGAAGCCCCGCTCCTCGTCAACTTTCACTTGCTGCTTGTCCCAGACAAGTTTCAGGCTTGTTTGTCCATTACTGTCATTGAAAAGACTGTTTAAACGCGGTGTTTTTGTGATTTTGATGGGTGGATTGAGTCTGTTGCTCTGTTGACTGCCGATCGCCATGTGACCAGGTCACGTGACGCCGGGAGCTGCAGCTCCTTTGAAGGCCCGACCTTTTTTCTTTTAAACGCAGTTTAAAATGTTTCACAGTCCAACCGATTTTACTCACATAATTTCATTTTTGTGAGAAAGGGGATACTAGAGTTTTGTCACGTCAGGGCTCTGGGCTTTCTGATTTGCTGCTTTTGACCCGTTGTTAGACGTCTGTGAATGTTGGCAGCTCAGAGCTGCGCTCACTGGTGATAACAGCGCCTCTATACCGGTCAGAAAGAGAATTGAGGTCGCTGTCATAAATTTATCCAGCGCTGCTCACCCCACCTGCTGGTTACATTAGAAGACGCAGTCTTCCTGTAATTTGTACATGTTGAATGTTCCTGTTTTAAACGGGAAACATTTTGAGAATATTGTACACACAGCACCCTTTCGTTTGATTTTCACGTATAATCAAATGTTGATGGCAGAACAGTTACACAGATTTAATACAGACATGTCTGTTTTTGATAAGCCTTGACACTTTTATCATCAATTCTGTGCAAAACTAGCTCTCTGTCCCTGTGTTTTTAAACTGCAAGTTTAAAATAACACACAGGAGGCATCTTTTGTCTTGGTTTTTCACAAAAAATCACACAAAACTAGCCAACCTTGATGGTCATCTCACAGGTCGACATCACATGGTGAGACTGCACCCTGTGAAATAAGACCCACGTTACTTGATTTTTCACAGAACATCAGTACAAAGATGGACGTTCAAACAGGTGAACCACCTGATGGGGCCTCTTGTTCTGTGTATCCTAGATGGATGGATAGGGGCCTTGGGATTCCTGCCCGTGCTTCCCGCAAAGTGGGGGAATCTGCCTCATCGTATGCTAATTACTTGGCTGCATGGAACGTCCGTCAGGATAAGTGGGAAAATCCCCTGTCATTCTACGACAGGCTAATCTCGGTCTACTCCGGGGGCAAAACTGTCCCTGGATTAGAGGAAAACGTGGAGTTTAAACGTCTTTTCATTTTGAATCTTATGCCTTTTCAAATGAAATGTGTTCATTTTCTGGTTGATTGCAAAAAAGATTCTATGGAAGTGATAAGACAATATGCTGCGACAGTTTTCGAGGCCGAAATACAACCTAGGATACCATCAGAGGTTTGTACAGGTCAAAAGGTCACATCCCACTCGCAGACATTAGAAGAGGTTCCCTCTCCTTCAAAGTGCGAGAGGACACAGGTTTTTCATGATAACAAACAACAGATCAGTTCCAGCTGGAACAGTGACTCTGATCGGTTCACGGGGTGTTCTTCTGCCCCCGCCCCTCAGGTTGAAAACCCTGAGATGAGCAGAGAACCACACAAGGTAGGTGTTCGCCCTCTGGATGAACCCAGATGGTTCGGATCGAACCAAAAGAGTTCTCTCATGGATCTCACAGTGGGTGAACTTCGAGAGAAGTTGATGTCTGGGAACCGTGACCCTTTGAAAAATGGTCTGTCCCGACATGTACCCCCGAGAAGCGGCCCTCCTGCCCCTGCCCCTCGAGCTGCACAGCTCGAGACATGCAATTAGTCACACATGCTCCAGATTATGGAAGCGGCTCCTCCGCGTGTGGACGTGACTGAGATTGTGAGTTGTTTGTCGAATGGTTTGATTGTTACAGTGGTTGAC
This sequence comes from Garcialebias charrua, assembly GCA_038048925.1. NCBI lineage: Eukaryota > Metazoa > Chordata > Actinopteri > Cyprinodontiformes > Rivulidae > Garcialebias > Garcialebias charrua. The sequence continues at coordinate 15,381 of JBBPBX010060300.1, forward strand.
CAAGCTGACACAATGTGTGACGTTGTCCTTGATGATAACACAAACAACGTTGTTCAACCTGACGAAGCGACGCACAGCACTGCCTTTTGCAACAACTCAGTGCACACAGTTGACAACAACAACGTCAACACTGACATAAATGCTGACAGCAAACAAATTGCTGATGGTCAGCGTCCTAGAAATCAAGATGCTGACAGCAAACAAATGACTGAAAATCCACATCCTGAAGGTCATGAGGCAGACAGCCATCATGATGCTGACAGCGACGACGATTACACAGACAGAGTCACACGTACACAGAAACGTGTGGAAAAACCTGAACGGTTTCTGTGTAACTTTATAAAAAGGGGGATAGCTAAGAGAGCTTACCTGCCACTCACATTGGAAGGGGTCCTCGCGCAAGAAGCGCTCCTGGTTAGCGGCTCAGACGTGTCTACCATGTCAGCCGAACTGTTTGAGGAGCTAAGGACCGCCGCTAACGATGTTGACAGGCAAATACCCTTTGTGAAAGACACTTATGGTGAGCAACAAGGCCTCGCAAAGACGAGAACAACCCTAATAGCCATGGTTCACATGCAGATTGGCGAGATGTCACTATACCACCCGGTATATGTGTCTGAACTTGACTCACTCCGGGCTCCATTTGTGGTTGGCCAAGATTTTATAAATCGCTTTGAAGCGATTATAAATTATGGCAATCAGACAATGTGGGCCACAGTGAGCAGTCCACTGCCATTCGTGGTACCTCCCCAAGGTCAGGACACTGACTGTCTAACAGCAGGTACCGCTGAGGTAAAAAAGGATTCCCCAACCGAGACCACAAACCCGGTAAGTGATCCTTCATGTACAGGTGAGACAGAGGAGACTCAACAATTGGACCAGACTCTGGCCCAACACGAGAACCTCCTCTGCGAGCTGACACCTTCGGCACTCACTGAGCACTACCTACCACCGGTAGAAGAAGGTGTGGAGATCCAAGAGTCCCACACCGATGACGCTGTACTGTCCTGTGGGACAGGTAATTCGGCAAACAGCCAAGCTTTCAGTGAAGTCTTGGTTCAAGGACATCTGAGCCCACAAGGTGACAGTCTACTACACGCTGACAGTCACTTGGACTTCATTGTTACAGATTTTGAGGACCCCTCCTCAAACAAAAGGGGGGTGAACCCACACTTCCTACCACAGGTAGAGGACGGTGTAGAGATCCAAGGATCACACACCGAGAACGCTGTGCTGTCCTCTGGGACAGGTAATTCAGTTATCATCCAAGCTTTCAATGAAACCTTGGTTCAAGAGCATTTGAATCTAGAACTACTCAGAGATGACATAGTTCTTACAGACTCAAAGAGCACCTCTTCATTCATGAAGTGGGAAGACATACATCACAACGACAGAGACACGCCTGCGACGGCGCCGACAGTTGTGACACACCTGCATTACGCAGAAAGAGGTAAACGTACAGAGGTACGTTGGCCGAAACCTATAAGGTTCCTGTACAAGGCTCCCCATAAACTGCGCGAACAGCTTAAACTAAACAAAGGCATCCTAACTCGTGCCCATGGACGGACGTCCACACCCGTGTGCATGGTCCCTCATGACCACAGGGGGGTGATGTTAGGTCATGCCCATGTCAAGGACAAAGATTTCAATAACCCCACAAACGACAAAGATCTCGCAAACTCACAGACTTCATGGGAAAACAAGGTCGTCCAAGCACAGGATAGTAAATAAACTAAACAGTTTAAACTATTCTAGTTGCGAAAAGAAACCGTTCCAACTAGAACTTAGAAACGCTAAGCATAAAACCCACAACAAAAACTAACCTTAACAACCGTTTAAATCTGCAGGATTTAATTGACATCGGTTATAAAGCTAAGAACTGTTTTTCTTGTGTGTGACGTTGGAGTCTGACGACCAGAGTGAGTTTGTTGTAGTGAAACGTTGTTTTTAGTTGCTTGATTGCTACTTTTGTTGTTATTGAAGTTGTTATTGTTTTCTGAACACTCCCAGCCAATAGAGGTTTTGATTGTTGATAAGTTGAAGACTTAAATGGATTTTAACTATGCCAACATGCTGTTCATTTTGTTAAAGATCTCAATCTTTGAAAAGTCATTGTAGATTAATACTACTTAAGGTACTATAATCTACACTGATCTCCCAATCATTTAGATAGAACCGATTCGATCGTTTCTATTCTAGATCTATTCATTTTGATGAGTCTCGCCATAGACTTCAAAATTTTTAGGGATTACCAAATCTTGCGTCGTTCGTCTAAAAGACAACAGACATTTAGACCAAACTAGTTTCATTTTTTTATTTTAGTTTAACCTAAACTAAATAATGAATGGAGGAATAGTTTGAATGAAGAGGCCTTCGTTACAGAAGCCCTCCACATTTCTATAGGTATAGATCCCTATTTCTGATTTTTACAGCATTGATCCACCCCTTAATTGGTAATTGTAGCTGATCTAATCCATGATAGCTTACATACCAGGTGCATATAGGTAAGGCTTAATGTAGAATCCCAATCATAAGCCCACCTAAAACCACATAATTGCATGACACATTGAACCAGGGTGGCACCGACTGGAAGCCATCCAGCCTGCAACCTTCGATGTGGGGACCTGCTGATCCAACGTTGGTCTTCAACCTTCATCCAAGGGCCGCCTCCTCTGGGTCAATCGAGGGATCCCCTCTACATGCTGATTAAAAACCATTCGTGCTGATGAAATCAATAACCCCATCGTTGTGGATTTACCGTTGTGGATTATAAGACTTTGTTTTCCAAGGGATCACAGACTCAGTTTTCCATGGGTTAACAGACTATGTTTCCAAAGGATTGAAAGCTTACCGCAATGGGATTACCTACGAACAATATGGAATTTCCAAAAACATTATGGGAATATAATTTTTAACTTTTTTTTTACCCTTTTTTTTTTCCACTTGCTAGATTACATAGAGGTCAGAGACAGTGGCTGTGTCTCAATTCAGGGGCTGCATCCTCATGAGTGCGCATTTGTCGGCCGCATACGTCATTGCCCCGCGCGGAGGACTGTCCCAATTCGAAGACTCCTCCTCATGCGGCCGAGGAATGCAGCCTACTTCCTGCCGAAATCCAAGGATGCATCTGTGAATCCTTCAAGACGGAGGCTATCCCAGAATTCGTAGCGCCAGCAGAGATTTCGCGGGGGGGTGGGACTTTCTGCGTGCAGGGGCAGGACTGCTGTGTGCTGTTGAGTCATCAGCTCGTTCAACCTCAGCGCAAGCTGAATCTCATTAAAATGTAACTACAGAAACGACTAAAAAAATATTTTTTAGCTGAATATATATTAGTGTTTCTGAGTTTACTGTTTGTTAAGAACTGATAACAAATCAGCTTATTTTACACGTGCGTAGCAAGGATTTTCTGAGGAGCGATCTGTTAAAACTCAGAGTGGACCTATAAATTGCAAGCTGCCCAGTAGGTCACTGCGTTAAGCATTCGGTTTGCATGCAGATCCCTTTTTCAAAAGCTGGTTCGAATCTCACTCGGTACGGTTAAAACTTATTTTATTTACGTTTGTCTTTTATTGGATAAAAAAAAGGAGTTTCACAAACTCCTTTTTTAAAATCTCAGTCCTCTAAAACTTATTTTACGTTTGTCTTTTATTGGATAAAAAAAAGGAGTTTCACAAACTCCTTTTTTAAAATCTCAGTCCTCTAAAACTTATTTTACGTTTGTCTTTTATTGGATAAATAAAAAGGAGTTTCACAAACTCCTTTTTTTAAATCTCAGTCCTCATATTTTTATCCAATAAAAGACAAACGTAAAATAAGTTTTAACCGTACCGAGTGAGATTCGAACCAGCTTTTGAAAAAGGGATCTGCATGCAAACCGAATGCTTAACGCAGTGACCTACTGGGCAGCTTGCAATTTATAGGTCCACTCTGAGTTTTAACAGATCGCCCCTCAGAAAATCCTTGCTACGTACGTGTAAAATAAACTGATTTGTAATCAGTTCTTAACAGTAAACTCAGAAACACTAATATATATATACAGTACATGTATTCAGCTAACTAATATATTTTAGCGGTGTCCCTTCTCTTCCACACACACCGAGCGCGCAGAACGCCCCACCCACTTCAAGGCCGGCAAACCTGAAGGCTAGACCGTCCCAGTTCAGCAGTTTCGCTCAGCCCACCCGGTCTTGTGAGTGCGTGGCCTACTCGGCCCAGCTAGGCTGGGTCCTCATGAGGACGCAGCCCCTGAATTGAGACACAGCCATTCGGTGGTATCCTTTCGGGTTGGAACTCATCTCCAAGGACAGGCGATGACTTCCAAAAAGGGGGACTGTAGTGATACACCTCGTCTTTGATATTTTAGGGTTCACACCTCTCTGAAACTCTCAGTGTTACACTTGCTTGGAGCTCAAGGAGACAAGTGGACACTATATTTTGTTACAATTATTTTGAATTAATGGACACTAATTAATCAGATTGAACTTTCTCTTTAATGTGTGTTAATTCAGAATTGATCAAACAGTATTTTTGTCATTTCAATGATGATCTGTTACTTGCATGACTTTGACCCTTCGGCTGGTTTATTTCTGCAGAACAAGCAGTCTTTGAATCTAAAGCACA
>JBBPBX010060301.1:0-21489 GCA_038048925.1 Garcialebias charrua
AAGGTGCAGATCCAGTGGAATGTTTTTTCCTTTGCCCCCCCTGCCATTCCAGAATCTGTTCCAAATTACATCATGTGCAACCTGAGGGGACAAAGTGTCATTGACTTGGACTGTTAATAGTAAAGTGCTATATGCATATTTAGTGTGCCTGTAAGCTTTGAAGATAAGCAGTGCCACCTTATAAAGCCTAATCAAACGCTCCCCATCTCCCTCTTTTACTGCATCCAACATGTCCCATAGCAGAAATCCAAAGAAAAGCCTGGCCTCAGTATGTTGCTTTTTGTGGTCTGTCACACTAAAGGAAGCAGTCTCAGCAGGTGGCACAGATGGCATGACAAGATGGTGAACTTTGTTTTCATGGTTCTCTCTGCTCTTTTTGTTGATGTACACTCTAGTACAACCAGGCTGACGGCAAGGAAGCTTCTCCTTTCCAGTGTGTTGTGGTGCACTTGCTGCTTCAGTCACTGCAGCTGACAGCTCAAGTGTATCTGCTGATGTCAGAAATGTGTCAACAACTTCTGCCACAGAGTCATGGAGCCAGGTTCTTTTCTGCTCTTCAGACCCCTGCAGGACATGTTCTGGTACTACATCAGTAGTGGCTGTAAAAGGAAATTATATTTTTAAATGCATTCCTTATGACGGTGTATCAACGACAATGATGTCATACATAAACACAGTTAAACAGATACAAACCTGTGACATCATCCAAATGGAAATATTCCATAGCTGCTGCCAGGAATAGTGCTGTTGTATCAATCTTCACGAAGTGTTTGTAGGCATTGTATGAAGTGTGCGGACCTTTTTTAGCATTGGTACACCTATAAATTAAAAATCAGTTATTTGGAAATCCCATCTGTAACATTTTAACATATTCAAACAATTGCTATGGATAAAAAATTCATCACTTTAAAACTGAGAATCAATTTTATTAATTTTCAAAATGGTGACTTCTGTTATTTGTGCAAATTAATGATAGATTTTAATATCCTTCAACATTTTCCAGCTATGAAATTGCACAAATTTATTATAGTGTTAGATTGTTATTTGTTCCAATAGCTAGTGGTCTAAAACCTTTACCCATACAGCCCCGATGGAAAGCAGCCGAATTCATGGTGGCTTAGCTTTCTTGGACACACGCACACAGTTCATACATCCACACCAAATTCATGGTTGATGAAGCTCATCTTAAAGGATAGACTCCTTTAAAAACATGTAAAAACAGAGACAATTTAGCATAACAAATATAAACTGGATTGAATGTGAACAAATTACTTTTGTCTTTTTAAGTATTTCACTTTTACCTCAACAGATTCATGTTGGCAAGGACTGTGCTGTGGTCTTTCGCAGATTTTTCATTAAAAAAGATCTGATGATATATCTGTAATGCATATAACAACACATATAAAACATTCAGTAGGACAATTATCAGACACCATCATTTATCTAAAACACAGTGGGTTTCATAAACAGGAATACAGTATAGGGCATGAGTGAGCTTGTATTGAACGAAATGCTCACAAACCTCAAAGAGATTACGGATGGCGTGCCAGTCTTCAAACTTGAAAACAAGGCCCTCTAGACGTTCATCCTCTGTCTCTCCTTCAGAAAAGGCCAACTGGACATTCCGGCAATTGCCTTCAGTAAGTCTGTCACCCCCAACCAAAATCTTCTGAATTCCATCGGGGCACTTTGGAACATATCTGAAGAAGTAATTGTATTTGATTATCAATTGAAACACTGTAATGTGTCTCTTACATGTGTTTAGAGTAATCGGGGAGGAAAAGCATTGATATAAAATACATTGAAATGTATTTAGTGAAATAATTGTTAATATAAATTAAACCTCATCCATCCATCCATCCATCCATTTTCGTCCGCTTATCCGGGGTCGGGTCGCGGGGGTAGCAGCCTAAGTAGGGAGGCCCAGACTTCCCTCTCCCCAGCCACTTGGAGCAGCTCCTCTGGGGGAATCCCAAGGCGTTCCCAGGCCAGCCGAGAAACATAGTCCCTCCAGCGTGTCCTGGGTCTTCCTCTGGGTCTCCTCCCGGTGGGACATGCCCGGAACACCTCACCAGGGAGGCGTCCAGGAGGCATCCTAACCAGATGCCCGAGCCACCTCAACTGGCTCCTCTCGATGTGGAGAAGCAGCGGCTCTACTCCGAGTCCCTCCCGGATGACTGAGCTTCTCACCCTATCTCTAAGGGAGAGTCCAGACACCCTGCGGAGAAAACTCATTTCAGCCGCTTGTATCCGAGATCTTGTTCTTTCGGTCATAACCCAGAGCTCATGACCATAGATGAGGGTGGGAACGTAGATCGATCGGTAAATTGAGAGCTTTGCCTTTTGACTCAGCTCTCTCTTCACCACGACAGACCGGTACAGCGCCCGCTTCACTGCGGACGCTGCACCTATCCGCCTATCGATCTCACGCTCCAGTTTTCCCTCATTCGTGAACAAGACCCCGAGATACTTAAACTCCTCCACTTGGGGCAGGACCTCCTCCCCGACCCGGAGAGGGCATGCTACCCTTTTCCGGCTCAAGACCATGGCCTCGGATTTGGAGGAACTGATCCTCATCCCGGCCGCATCACACTCGGCTGCAAACCGCTCCAGTGAAAGTTGTAAATCACGAACTGATGAAGCCAATAGGACCACATCATCTGCAAAAAACAGAGAAGCGATTCTAAGGTCACCAAAACGGATCCTCTCAACACCTTGGCTGCGCCTAGAAATTCTGTCCATAAAAGTTATGAACAGAATCGGTGACAAAGGGCAACCTTGGCGGAGTCCAACTCTCACAGGAAACGAGCCTGACTTACTGCCAGCGATGCGGACCAAGCTCTGACACCGGTCGTACAGGGACCTAACAGCCCGTATCAAAGGGCCTGGTACCCCATACTCCCGGAGTACCCCCCACAGAACCCCCCGAGGGACGCGGTCGAATGCCTTTTCCAAGTCCACAAAGCACATGTAAACTGGTTGGGCAAACTCCCACGCACCCTCCAGGACCCTGCTGAGGGTGTAGAGCTGGTCCAGTGTTCCACGACCAGGACGAAAACCACACTGCTCCTCCTGAATCCGAGGTTCGACTATCCGACGGACCCTCCTCTCCAGAACCCCTGAATAGACCTTACCAGGGAGGCTTAAGAGTGTGATCCCCCTATAGTAACTTGGAACACACCCTATTTCATATAAATGAAACCTATGTTTGTAAAAATGAATAAACAATTAATAATCTTGCTTGTTACTTACTCCCTCTGAAGATGCTGGAGAACATCCACTAAGTCAGCGGTGCGAGTCTCATCCTTGAATAAAAGTCCTAGTGGGTACTATAAATATGAATTGAAAAATATAAATAAATGTTAGTGTGCATAATAATTACTTGACTCAATCCAGCATGCATTTCATTTAACTTTCATATTTTCAATATAGTCCATGATTTGATTATTTTGATCCGATAATGAGTTATAACATACATGTGTTGAAGGACGGGCCATTTCTTCAGAGAACTGGTGAGGGATGTGGTGCACAACTACATTTGAGAGTTGCTTGAATGCATCAAGATAAGTTGTCAGGATACGGCTTCCCAACACAACAAATTCCCGGCGCATATTAGCTTGAACATCTGGTCCTGGAAGAGACTGCCCAAGATCGTAATCGACCAAAGAATTTGCCGGTTTCACATTGTCCATGTGCAGTGAGTTCACTCTGTTGATGACACACATGTGGTGTACCCAGTGTATAGACTTGTTGGTTTGAGTGATAGACTGATGATGAGTCTGAATGTAAAAGTCCAGATTGTCAAATATGATTGAATATGTAGGAGGTGCACTAGATGCTGGATGTACTGGGGCAGCCAATGGAGCTATACCCAAATCAGCCATCTCTTCGTCAGTCAGAGTACTAAATGAGAAGACGTCCGGTGCATCAAACTCCTTTGCAGACTTCCCAGTTGTCTCTGTGGTGGAGCTTTGTGCCATGTCTTCAGGGAAAACAAAATGACTCAAGTTAAAATTACATTTGGATAAAAAAATTAAAAAGTCTAACACAAAGTTTTACATAAATTTAACATAAGAAATGGGTTACACAAACTAACCTGATGACAACTGGTCTTTGCTTTGCTTTTTGTGGAATGACTCCAAGTCCTTTTTTAAACACATCACCGGGCGCATGCAGTACTGGGCCATTTCTTTTTGTTTTCCAACTGCATTGGAGTGTGTTGTGCAGATGCCCAACTTGGCCAGTCGCTGGAAAGCTGCCTTTTTTGCTCCACCATAGAGCAACACCGAATTCACATAGTATGCAAGGGCAGATAAACAGTGTTCTCTTCCCCGTAAGGCTACCGAGGCTGCAGCACAAATGTGAGGTAGAGAGTTCTTAGCAACTTTGGAGATGATGCTGAACAAGAAAGGGGACAGCCGCTTCAGGTCATCATGCAACGCTTGAAAGGAAAATGTTTGCAGGTCCAGACCACTTGCTCTCCACAGCATGAAATTGTTTGCTTGTTACAGAGGGCCACACATTCAGCCTCCACAACCTCCAAAACACTGGCTTGTAAGTGGTCCATCAATTCTTTATGTCTTGATATCAGATTGGCTGCTGTGGCAAACTTCTGCTTTGCCAAATTTTCCACAATCCCAGCTATGTCAGATTGGCATGTCAGTGACCTCTTACAGTGACTGTCGTAGGTGATCGTAATCTGAAACATCAATAAAAAGGTTGTGTTACATGAAAATAGCTAGATTAAAAATGTACATTAGGTTCAGAATTAACATTAACAATGGCAAATACAGTAACAGTTACATTATGGGCTCAATGCAGTGAAGAGTCTTCATATCCTAGTTTGTGCTTCATGACCTTCTCTCTTATTGGCTTATTGTAACCAAGCCATGGCACATGTACAATTAGGCCTCAAGAAGAAAATAGCTTTATGTGGGCCACTTAGAAATACAGATTAGAATGTAGATAACATGTGAATGCATTCAATGCTGTTACTATGATCTTGCTCTATTACTTTTCCTTGGGGAAGAAAGATGTAAAGGATCAGAAATCATCCAATTAAATTTAAAAGATGAAAAATACACATATCCAAATAAATAAATATGAACACTTAAAGTGCACCATGTACTTTACGAGGGAACTTTACTTTTTTTTTCATTTACTTTACGCGGCCGTGGCGTAGCGGTAATGGCAGTCGTCCCCCGATCGGAAGGTTGGAGGTTTGAATCCCGGTTCCCCACACCATGTATCGTTGTGTCCCTGGGCAAAACACTTAACCCCAAGTTGCTACCAATAGGACTGGAAAGGTGCCTTGCATGGCAGTCTGCCGCTACCGGTGTATGAATGTGTGTATGAATGGGTGGATGGCTGGTATTGTAAAGCGCTTTGGGGCCCCTCACAGGGGGCTAGAAAGCGCTATATAAATAAGCTCCAATTACCATTTCATATTTATTATATTTGTATAGCTACAACAAATTATATATTTATAACTTTATATGTATAATTAACATACACTATTTCTATGCCACCTCATGTATTTCTGCATCATTATTCAAACTCAGTGTAATGCTAACCAAACTGATGCATTAGGACACAGACCCTCCTCCTCTGCATAATGATGCAGAAATTAATAACTTAAAGGAAAAAAAGAAGAGGCAAAAATATAAAAAAACAACACAACAAAATAAAAATTATTGAATTAAATTTATTATAAAGCTATAAAGACATTTAAAGATGCATACCGGTAAATGCATCTATAAGAAAAATGGAAAAATGTATAGTAATGATGTTAATGTGTGTGTGTTCATACATACATCTATGTACTGTATGTTCATAAATAATTTCATGTGTATTTATTTATTGGGCCAAATATTTTTATGATTTTATTTCGGTGTCAGTTTTGGTACTCTTTATAACCGACCAATCACACATTCATTTTGCCATGGTCTATGACTACTGATTAGTCCTTAACTGATAATATTTGCTAAAATATCTCAAAATAAGCGTAAAAGATGTTGACGAACAATTTCTTATGTAATTTGCATACCTCTGTTTTACTGCTTCTCTTTGGCACTGGCAAGTCGGTTGATCTCCTGGACTTCTTAACTGCTCTTGGTGTTTTAGATGGTGTAGGCTCCCGGTCTCTTTTGTCAGTAGAGCAAGAGGCATCTTTCTCCAGACAGCTCTGGACAACCGTTGTTGTCTCTTTGACTTTCCATTGCTGCAAAACCTCTGTATCGCGTTGTAGCCTCGTGATTATACTGCAGCATTTACGGCAAACACGGTTTGAACGTTGCGGTGTGTTTTCAATTATTAAACCTAGCTTGGACAGCTGAGATGATATATTATCAACATTCTTACTGTCGAATATTATTTTGCTGTTTGTTATAACTCCGGCGATTCTTAAATTTGTCTCGCAAAGTCTACAGCATTCATTTACAGCCATTTTGTTCGCTCGGTGGATGTTTGTTTACAACGTACGCAATTTCCGGTTCCAGCCGTCGCGCAACCTACGTCACGGGCAAACGTTGATTGGGTAAAATCAGATCCAATGGTTTTGTTCCTCAGCAGAGGCCACGCCTCCAGCAAGAAACGTTTTTCAATGGGGCGGTGCCAGACCCTAGTACGAAGCGAAGTGAAGGACAGGGTCTGGTTACAACCAGGCTAGTGTCACATATTAAACAGTCCTGCATCACTTTGCATCGCTTTGAATGAGAACATGCAGCTGCTCGCTGGCTGCGCGTTGGGACAGTGGGGGCGTGGGTTAGGGGCCAAAAACTCCGCCCCTTCTGTTCTCTGATTGGTCCGGTCAAAAATCAGCCGGAGAAATTGTTGTCTATGGGAGAAGTCCCAGACTGTGCAGTGCCCACAAGGGTAGTAACACTGTGACCTGAAGCGGTATAATTGGGAGGAACAGCCTCTTTGACGTGAACCAGAGCAGTGTTCTGTTGTTGGACATTTGTGCTAGTCAGGTTTGTCCATCACGAACATGCATAAGGGTGTTAGATGCCAGACAGACCTGTGAATTAAGGGTTTGCAGGGAACACCTGGCAGAGGAGCCCATCAGAAGTATCTTTAACGCCCACTTTTGAAAGAACTTTAATTGTATCCCAGCAAAGACTAGGGACATTGAGTTCAAGTAGGCCATGTTCTACACATCCATTGTTGAGACAGCTTCCTTGACCTGAGGCCACAAGGTTATCAAGAGTGCTTTTCACAGCTGCCATCCTTGAGCACATTGGTAGACAGACACCTCGGGTTAGGCTAGTCATCAAGCTGAAGAAGTTGTCCTATCAGGCCTTTTTGGCTGGTAGGTTTACAAAGGCAGCTGTGGTATATCAGTGGGCTACAGTTCTGGCTGTTGCTGAGGCAAAGATATTGGAGAAGTCTGGTGAGGTCTAGAGACTTTTTATAGGCTGCAGGAAGATTCTGGCAAACCGGTGTGAGGTGGAGATGGCAGCACTTTGTATAGTAAAGGTGGGATGCTTACCTCAACCAACAATTTTATTGAACGTTGGGAAGGAATTCTTCAGAGGTTTTCAAACCCACCAGCATGTCTTCCATGGAGGAAGTGAGGTGACTGAAAGGTTAGCCCATCCATAACCTGGACTAAGGTTGGCAAGGTAGTTGAAAAGCTGTGCAGGGGCAGTGCTTCGGGGTTGGACAGCATTTGTCCTCCTGAGTGCTTCCAAGATTTGAATGTTATGTGGACATTGGGGACAGTTCCACTGGATTGGCAGACTTGTGTGGTAGTTCCCCTCTTCAAAAAGGGGTATCAGAAGGCGTGCTTTTGCTAGAGGGGTATCACTCTCCTCAGCCACCCCAGTAAGGTCTATGTAGGGGTGCTGGAGAAAAGAGACAGGTTGGTTTACAAGATAGTTGTGAAACCAGCTATTTTGTATGGTTTAGAGACACTGGCATTGACAAAAGGACAAGAGACAGAACTAGAAGTGGCAGATCTGAAGACGTTTATGTTCTCCTTGGAAGTAACAAGGATGGATAAGATAAGGAATAAGATCATCACAGGTACAACACAGGTTGAACAACTGGGAGATAAAGTTAGAGAGGCCAGACTGAGATGGTTTGGACTTGTTCAGAGAAGGGACAGTGGGTATATTGGTAGAAGGATGTTAGAAATGCAGTTGCCAGGGAAAATTCTGGGGAAGGCCAAAGAGGAGCTGCACGTATGCATTTAGAAAGGACATGGAGGTAGCTGGAGTGAGGACGGAGGATGTAGAAGACAAAGTGAGATAGAGGAGGATGGCTTGCTGTGGTGATCCCTGAAGAGGAAACGTCTAAAAAAAGAAGAAGAAGGGAGTCTGATTGATAGTCGAACCTCAGATTCAAGAGGAACAATGCAGGTTTCATCCCGGCCGTGAGACACTGGACCAACTCTATACCTTCACTAGGGTCCTCAAGGGGTCATAGGAGTTTGTGCAACCACCATGTGTTTTGTGCACTAGGAGAAGGCATTCAGCCGAATTCCTTGAGGTATACTGTGGGGGTTGCTCCATGAATATAGGAGTGGGTATCCATTACTATGGGCAAGTCAGCTCTCATACAAGCTATGCAAGAGTTTGGTTTGCATCACCAGCAGGAATTCAACCCCTTCAGGGGGAGTTAATGCCGGCTACCCACCAAACACGTTTCGAGCAGCGGAAGCAGCCAGTTTACATGCAAAGTCTATGTGGAGGAGCGGCGAGGAGCGGCGAAGCGTGACGCGGCGCGTTTTGAGCAGTTCGAGCAACGCGGCAGGGTGCAGCATTTCTTTTCCGCGCACACGGAGCGTCCAGAGCAGCCGTTGCCGGAGTTCAACAAATCGAACTTTGGCTGCTCGCCGCGTCGCAGCAACCAATCGGGAGAGACTCTGCTATGTGATGACGCAATGACAACGGGACTTTTTTTGGACTTTTTAAACTTAGCCCAACGAGTCTCCATGAAGAAACCAGCCTCCGGTAAGAAACTTGGCATTTTTACAGTTGCCGCTGTCCGCTCGAGCGTACGATCACCCCAAACATAATTTTTTTTAAAATCTCAACAAAGACTTTCGGAGCTGCAGTTCGGCTCGTAGAAAACCCACTCAAGTAGTAACGAGGCTCAGGAACAGCTGATTTTATCTGCCCGGTGTACAAAAAACAAAACAAACCCGACCGGAAAAGGACCAAGACGCTCCTCCCACTGCGCGTTTTCAGACGCGTTCGATGTGAACAGACATCTGTTGACAAGCAGCCAACACCGCGCGTTGGGAGCATTTTGACGCGTTTGGTGGGAACCTGGCATTAAACTCTGTCAGTGCTGCCTGTTGTGGGGAAATGGTAGGGGAAACATTGCTCTATATCTGAGGCCTTAGTACTCTGTCAGAAAATAGTGGATTTCCCTCTCCAGGTTGGGAGTGAGGTTCTGCCTCCAGTGGAGGAGTTCAAGTATCAGGGTTTTGTTCATGAGTGGGGGAATAATGAGGCAGGAGATTGACATGGGGTTCAAAAGTAGGCAGCAGCTATTGAAAATCACAGTATAAAATGAATGAATATGCAGTCACATTTCGCTGGCTACTTTTCTATGGAATATTTTCTCTGTCACTATTTATGAACAATTGTTAACATGTTCTAATGCTAATTTGTTCATATATTAATGTTTACCTTGAAGTTTTCATATATACTGCAGTGTTTCCCCTAGTTAACTTGCCATGGCGGGGTGCTTATCTCATCCATGATTTTTCTTGATGGAGAGGGACGGAGACATGTCTGAGCAAAGCTTGTACCAACAGTTTTTGAGTAGCGGCATTCAGCATGAGGGAAGAGGCACCTTTAACTTTTAACTAGAGAGCCTGTATTTCATGCTGCTAGCTTAGTGCTATGTCAGTGCCTGGTGGGAGTGGGGGGCAAGTCTGCTTTGGTAGGCAGGGTGCTCAGTTCTGTTGACGGGGTGGGGCACCCCGCCTGTATAATGGTAGGGGAAACACTAGGGTTGTACATCTCTGTGTGACAGACCATTCGATTCACATCTAGATACAAGGGTTACGATTCGATTCAAAAACGATTTATTGTAAAAACGGAACGATTCGATTCGATTCGATGCAGTGTAAAAGCGATTCGGTTCGATTCGGTGCAGTATAAAAGCGATTCGGTTCGATTCGATTCGACTAAACTTCAAATAATTTTACGTTTTAATATTTGTTGATGTACCGGTAGACAAATATTTCATTATGAAAGAAAAAGGACCATTTCTATAAATGTGACATTCTTAGAGCATTTTTAAATTTGTAAAAGTCCACATATATCATATCTAAAAGGGTGCTGTAAAGCACTGGTAAAAATAAAGTAAAAAGCCAAACAAAATAATCACATGTTAAATGTGTTTATTTTTAAACATGGACCTAAAGACCAGCTAAAAGAAAATTTCCTACAGAAAATACAGAAAAAATATAAAAGGCACAAATGGTTACAGCAGCATGTAATAAAATAAAAATCACTAGGAAAAAAAACCCAGGAATAAGCTATAAGCACAAAGCTCCTGAGTCCTGTGCAATAACCTGTTGTGCAAATAACCTGTCACACAACCTGTAGTTTGGTAGTTATGTGCAATATAGATCATGTGCATTTTAGCTTATATTTCATTACTACCTTGAAATAGTTATTCACACAAATTCATCCTGCTTCACCGTTAAAATTCTACCATGTTGTTTACTATTTTTCTCTTCAGAAACTTTGTAAACATTATAATTACTGTTTCACTTTTTGGTAGTTTATTTTGTACCCTCATTGCATGCTTTAGTATTTCCTGTTTGCTTGTTGTGTTTTTTAGCAAGTCAAAATCGTTTTTTCTCATCCTGAGCATTTCATTGTACTAAGTTAACCCTGTGTTAACCTGCATATGACAAATAAACACTTGAACTTGAACTTAATAATACAAAACATAATGCAAGAACAGTACGCCTAACAACAGCAGCATGAACATGAGTTTGTGTGAGCAGGTGGGCACGGATTAATATAAAAACATGCTCTCTGTACCTCACGCTCTCTGTACCTCTTGACTTCTTTACTGGCCTGGTCCCTCACAGATCTAGCTGCCATCCTCACTTCAAAGTCTCCCAACAGCTCGTCCAGCGCCGACATTTTCTTCTTTTTACAAGGTGGTTCATCATCTGAAATAGAAAACATGCACCATCTATTACTGGCTATGTTTGCCATGAAGTTGTTTTTTTACTGACTTTACCATTTTATGTAAAAATCTTCATCTGATGTTCAGAATTTATTTATGTAGGGACTCGTGTAAAAGATGTATCATTATCATCATCATGATTATTATTGAACTCTTTCTGTGCATGCAGATTCTCTCATTATAGTGAATGTGTTTTATGCTGATACAATGACTGCAGCACAAGTTTAAGACAAAGTCAGCTCATTCTTGATCACAAGTTATAAAACACAAACCTTTATGCTCATCTTGGGTCTGGGGTGCATCATTGCAGCCGTCCAAATCTCCATTTGCAGGTTCAGTCTGCACTGGACCTCTCTGAACTGAATCCCCCGTTACCTAGAAATAAAACATGACATTACATTTAGTGTACACTGTACAGTATGGTTAAATGCAGTGTAAACAATCAAAAAACAGTAGGCAGAATAAATCTAGTGACAGCAACAAAACACAGCAGACTGTAAGATGTATTTTAACATGAGTGTTGGGGGGTTTACCTTGTGATGAAGGGATGTTGTTTTTGCTGATAGGTTTGTGAATGTCGTCTCTGCATCATGGCTACTGTTGTAGCTTTATGCTTCTTATTAATCTTGTATGGCTGTGGGTCATAGTCATGCAGCTTATATTATAGGTGAAGGCTGAGACAACGCAGTTCGGGTCCAACAACGTGTTTATTCTTCTGTGTAACAACAAGACTGTTCATCCATTCTGTGGGCTCATTGGCAGGTGTTATCACTGCTACTGAGGAAGGGCAGGGACTTAAAACGGGGGTCCAGAGCTACTGCAGTGTGGAAGAGATCTTCAAGGCCTGTGTAGCTCCAGCTCGTGATGAACTATCAATGAGTTGCCCATAAAATTTAGTGATAACGTTACCCGTCACTTTGTGTGTGGCAGCTGCATGATCCTGCTCATTGTTATGAGGCTTGAAAAGTTGTTGGTCGAGGTTTGTTGTGCTACCAGTGTACTTCGGAGGTGCGCTGCATAGCTTACAAATAGCGTGGCTTTTGTCGAGTTTTCCGTCCTTCTAGTAAAACCCGAAAACGTTCCACACTTTAGATTTTTGTCTGGCTGATGTGTTGAAAATCTTTCGCGGTGACTCGCTAGCGCGGCGGCTACTATTTACATCCATGCTCGCTCGTGCTCTTGGTGAGCTATGGCGCATGCGTGAGAATAGCTTCGCTCTCGCGTTGTTTTAGAAACACATTGGAAACCCAGCAAGTCTCGCGATAACCGGTCCGTAACCTGTCCGTGTCTTTTTAACCGGTTCATCTCTGGATTTGTGGCTGGTTGCTGTCGGTTTACGTGGCTGCTACCGATGCAACCACATCGCTAGCTTGTCAAACCGGATATCCGGTCGAATCGGTTAATCTATAACAAGCCTAGGAAACACTGTACTGATTTATTTTTACTTTGTTTTTTAAATGTGTCTTTTTCGCGGGTTTTCAAAGTAAAATTGGACTTAGCATATAATTG
Organism: Garcialebias charrua; assembly: GCA_038048925.1. Lineage (NCBI taxonomy): Eukaryota > Metazoa > Chordata > Actinopteri > Cyprinodontiformes > Rivulidae > Garcialebias > Garcialebias charrua. The sequence goes on from JBBPBX010060301.1 coordinate 12,670, forward strand.
GCTGATTGATGGATGAGCCAAACAAGTGGCATGCATTTTTTATTTAAAAGAAATTATTTAAAATTATTTAGCACCTACTGCACTTGTATGCAGCCCACAGGTGCAAGGAGAAGCTCCCTCCTGCAGCATATCATGATCTCTGCTCTCTACCACCTGCCATCTATTGCAGCAGAGAAATGGGCGTCGCCGAGAGCGGCAGGAGGCAGAGAGCAGAGATTAGGGGTGGGCGATATGGCTCAAATATTATATCGGGATATTTCAGAGCATTCTGATGATAACGATAAATTTCGGGATATAACAACAACAAAAAAACAGAAATCGTAGTTATTCATTTGACAAATATAACTTAACACGTTGTTTTGCAGTACTGTATTATATAACATTTTTAAAAACAACTATGGTTAATTTTACTGAAATTACTTTATTTAGTAAAGTATTCAGTCTCCAAGTATAAAAATAAAAATGATCCTTCTGTTATTTAGATTGAAAAAGTCTGCACAAAATATAGATAAACAAAATCCACAACAAAAACTAAAGTGCAGGTGCAGTTTCCCAAAATAACTAAATAGATTAAAGCTTAAGATCTGTTGAGCATAAATGTAACCTACAACAAAATATATGTTGCCTTTAAATGAGCTATAACTTTCTAAACTTGACAAGGTGATCAGCTGACCCTGAAGCTTGTGGTGTTTCAGATTCTGTTCCTGCAGGAATGATTCAGTTCTCTGATGCTCTGCCTTTGATCACCTGACTCTGTTCTTGGTCCATGTGGAACTCAAGAGACATTGGCCCTCATGCACGAACCGTTCGTACGCACAGATTTGTTCTTAAACTGTGCGTACGAGTGATTTAGGATCATTTGTGGCATTCAACAATGTTTTCGTATCCTAGGATTTTTTTCAGATACGAACAAAATTTACGAGTGGTCCGGACCTGTCGTAAATTTACGAGGAGTCGGTCCGCTGTTATCCAGACGGACTTCCTTCACTAATAACTTCATATTTTGTTACTCAGAAAATATTCTGAGTTTAAGAAGAATTAAATGCAACGACACAAATTTGTTAAATTAAAAGAAGCGGCTTCAACCCCCCCCCCGCGCCACTCATGTCGACCACCGTGCGCCACGCGCCACGCCACGCGCCCCCCCGCGCCACTCATGTCGACCACCGTGCGCCACACCACCGCCCCCCCCCCCCCGCGCGGCCGCGCCACTCATGTCGACCACCTCCTGTCATGTTGGCACGCTGCGCACCTCTTGCCACCACCTCCTGTCATGTTGGCACGCTGCGCACCTCTTGCCACCACCTCCTGTCATGTTGGCACGCTGCGCACCTCCTGCCACCACCTCCTGTCATGTTGGCACGCTGCGCACCTCCTGCCACCACCTCCTGTCATGTTGGCACGCTGCGCACCTCTTGCCACCACCTCCTGTCATGTTGGCACGCTGCGCACCTCTTGCCACCACCTCCTGTCATGTTGGCACGCTGCGCACCTCTTGCCACCACCTCCTGTCATGTTGGCACGCTGCGCACCTCTTGCCACCACCTCCTGTCATGTTGGCACGCTGCGCACCTCTTGCCACCACCTCCTGTCATGTTGGCACGCTGCGCACCTCTTGCCACCACCTCCTGTCATGTTGGCACGCTGCGCACCTCTTGCCACCACCTCCTGTCATGTTGGCACGCTGCGCACCTCTTGCCACCACCTCCTGTCATGTTGGCACGCTGCGCACCTCTTGCCACCACCTCCTGTCATGTTGGCACGCTGCGCACCTCTTGCCACCACCTCCTGTCATGTTGGCACGCTGCGCACCTCTTGCCACCACCTCCTGTCATGTTGGCACGCTGCGCACCTCTTGCCACCACCTCCTGTCATGTTGGCCAACATGACAGGAGGTGGTCAAGGATTGACCACCTCCTGTCACCACCTCCTGTCCGTGCTGCGGCGAGATGTTTTTTTGAAGCCATTTTCAGATCAAACCATTTATTCTTGATTTCTGATACTGTACGACCCACGGGAGAACATGCACTATATTAATATGAAGTTAACTGTAGTTTCGAGACACTTTAAAATGCTTCTGTTCAAAAACACATCCGACACTTGCGGGGGGGGGGGTAGCAGTGCGCGACTGAGAGCAGATCTCCGAACGCGTAAAGTTCTTCTTTTTACTTCTTGAGTTTGAATGAATGGACACTTCCTGCTGTCTGAGGCAGGAAGCGTGGCCTTATATGGTGTTTTGAGGGGTGGACATTATGTAAATTACCTTCCCGCGAGCACGCGCAGGTGTGTAGAACAGGTGGGATCCATCAACTTTAAGCAGCCCGTTTACACGCTTTTCCTGTGGATAGAAGACTTTGTTGGATCTGACGTGGCATGTTCGTACGAACAAAAGTAGGAGTGCATGAGGGCCATTGTTGAGTTGTGCGTGTTTGTACTAGTAGTTTAGAGTGCACCCGCACCGGCAGCTCAGAGTGAGGTAGGTAGAGAAAAAAGATGAGCAGCGTTTGTACCGGTGTTACACCATATTTGTGACCGTAAGGGGCGCTGTTGCATTTTTACATCATACTTTGCAATACCTGATAAACACTGTCATATTCTGTGACTGTCTATATTTCCATCATAATCATGAGTTTAGTGGGCAGATGTTAATTTTTATTCTTTGGAGGAAGGAGGCTGACTCTCTCCTTACTCCAAAAAATAAAAAGTAAAATCTGATCACAAATAATATGACTATTGTGAAAATATAGACAGTCACAGAATGTGATAGCGCTTATCAGATATTGTGACCACCAGTGGTGGGCAGCGCTAGTCCAAAAATTAGTTCCGCAATTTCTAAAGCACTTAAGTTATTTCGGTCCGCAATTTCAAAAGCGCTTATGTCTTAGGAAAACTAGCAGAAGCTAATTTTAAAGCCCAACTAGAGGTGCATGAACTATTATACACCTTCATCCTACCTGGCTGAACGCGAGCGAGCAGCAGTGAGCGCAACACACAGCTCTCTTTCCACGCCTGCTTGAACAGCTGCCACGCCCCCGGCGAGTCGTCTTTGTAGTCAGCTCCAGTGTATGAGGACATTATTTCTTCTGCTGCGCTCAATCTGCTCCACCAATCACTGGAGCTGCAGACTTCCTCCCCACTCACGGCAGGTGCGGGGGTGTGTGACATCCACACTCCCAGCAACAGGAGCGCATGGGCGCGTAGCTTCCTCCGTCAGCACCAGTCTCCGCTCAGTCCCGTCAGAACCGCTGTCAGCCCGCCCGGCACATGGGCTGACACACGCCACCCCCCTTCGAAAAGTTCCCCGGCTTTTCTGACAGCCGGCTTGGAGAGTTTGACGGTGGGTAGGGCTGGAACCAGAACCCCTCTGGTTCTGAGTCTTCGTCTGAGTCGGACCACATCGATCGGAGTGTTGGAACGGAGGAGGGAGACAGCCAAAAAGCTGCACGGCCGCCTCTGAGCTTCCTCAGACAATGAATACTGATAGATAGTTATTAGCGAGTACTGCATTTTAAATAGGAAAAGCGCAAATCCACTTATGAATTATAAAAATTAGTAAATCCGCTAAAGCGCAAACAAATTGTTTAGGTCCGCAATTAGTGGATTTGCGCTTTAGCGGGCTGGCGCCCACCACTGGTGATCACACTAACTTACAAACCGGATTCCCAAAAAGTTGGGACACTAAACAAATTGTGAATGAAAACTGAATGCAATGATGTGGAGATGGCAAATGTCAATATTTTATTTGTAATAGAACATAGATGACAGTTCAAAAGTTTAATCTGAGTAAATGTAACATTTTAAAGGAAAATATGTTGATTCAAAATTTCACAGTGTCAGCAAATCCCAAAAAAGTTGGGACAAGTAGCAATAAGTGGCTGGAAAAAGGAAATTGAGCATATAACGAACAGCTTGTTACGGCCCATAGACACGTAGCATACAGGGACACGAGACACAGCGAAGATGGTAAAAATAAAGTGTTTATTTTAGGCTCTCTGTGTCCTCAAAAAGAAAAAAAGTTCTAAAGAAAATGTTGGACCTCTCCAATCCAGCTTCTGGACGATTAATAAGAAAAAAAACTTCAAGTCCAGCAGGTCACTCACAGCTCCGGTCCTCAGCACCCAGGTTCTCACGACAGCATGTCTCACTCCAGTCTCCCACAACACGACAGGTCATCAGCTTCCTCTTCCCACAACACGACAGCAGGTCATCAGATTCCTCTTCCCACAACACGACAGCAGGTCATCAGATTCCTCTTCCCACAACACGACAGCAGGTCATCAGCTCCAGCTTCTCACAGCACGACAGCAGCACATCTTCATCACTTCATCATTTCACGACATCCGCCTCTTCACGGACTTCTGCTGCAAACGGCTCATCAAGCGGCCTTTTCAAAAGGCTCCAAACGGCTCATCACTCACTGTTGCTGCTGCTGCTGCAGACCTCTGTTCAGCTTCTCCTGCATCAGGTCTGCTGTTTCTTCATTAGGCCTGATGCTCCTTCATCCCAGACTGCTGCAGCTGCTTGGATCAGCTGCTCCTTCATCTGCGTCTGGTTCTGGGGATGCTGGGACCTCAGCTCCTCATGCAGCATGGATCTCCTCTGCTTGCTTCAGCTCTCTCTGCTGTGTGGCTTGGACCTAATATATAGAGAGGGAGCAACTACCTCCACCTGCAGCAGGTTAATGAGCACCAGCTGCAGTCAATTAGGCTCCTACAGCCTCTAAACAGCTCATGCCTCTGCTCAAAACCTCTAAACAATATTGTGTCCTGACTAAAATAAATTATATGCCTAGGGCATGTAACACAGCTGGAAGACCAATTAACACTAATTAGGTCAATTGACAACATGACTGGGTATAGACCCATTTACAGCCTACGTCATCAAGCAGCTGCGCGCGCAGCGCTGCAACAGCAGTATGACGGCTCGTAGTGTATTTTCATTCATTCATTCATTCAACCTTTATTTAGTCAGGTAAATCTTTTGAAGCTTATCAAGCTACGCTAGCGTGTTATCGGTAAATGATCGCAAAGCTTACTTTAATGAGTTAACTTTGAGCAATGGCCATCAGCTTCCTGATCCGTGTACAGTTACTGAATGGGAGGATGACGTTAGTAAGTGGCCTAGCATTCAGTGGCCTGATATTTATACGTATTTGGTGGAGAAACCTAGCGTGTACACAAGAGAAAAACTACGAGCATACAAATCACTCGATGCGTATGACTACGTTGTTTGTGGACATGTACAGGAAGTGCGTTATAAAGATATGGACGCAGATTTCTGTGTTTTAAAGTCCAAAGTCCTCCCCAGTCAGAGACAAGGCGTGAAAGACTACAATGTATGAGGCTTGGGTAATCGTCAATAAAGTGGAGAACTACATTCTCACAGCAAACTGCACCTGTATGGCAGGGTAAGTTAACTTTGGTTCTTGATATGCATAATTTGCTTCTGTTTTAGGCCACTGCAATTTTAGGTTTTACATAATTTTCAGTGTAAAATGTTTTATTAGCATTGCTCAGATAACTTAGTCATTACATATTCCAAAATATTCATCCAGAGGTCACAGTGGCTTGAATTTCAAAAGCTAATGAAAATCACAAATGTTTTTTTATTTACAACCAAAGTCAGAACTTGGTCAGGAAACATTCAGAACATAACATATAACAAACATTGGCCTCTATTCCTAATTACAAATTGTTTGAGCCACTAAAGCCTTTAATTTTTCATCATTATTAAAAGAGAAGTGGCTAAAATCATTTTTAACAGTCTGAACTTCACAGGTAAAATAGAACCCAGCTAAGTGCAGTGTGGAGCCCTGCGTTTACATTTTCATTTCACTTTTGAAGATGTGGATGCAATATACCACCCTAACTACATTTGTTTGTTCTTTTAACAGTGCTGACAGATGACGACATCCAAGAACTGCGGGCTTTGGACCCAGTTTGTGCAGTGATGACAAGATTGGACAATAGTGACACGTACAACGCTTCATCTGACGACAACTATGAGGAGCATCTAGATTTACCTGAGTTTTATTTAGCACATCATCCAGAGACCTCAAACCCGATGAACTAAAAGTGAAATGTGAAGAAACATTTGTCCTGCTGAAAACTAAACACACGCCCCATCAGTGTAAATGATTTTGTGCATAAAGAACTTCGAAATGTCATATTTTTTTATACTTTATGTTGTGTACCACCGTAGATGTTATAGGTGGTCTGTTATTTACCTTGATCTTTGCAGTCATCCAATAATCTGATGTTTGTTGTTTTAAATAAATCTTATATTAAACATCTTAATTTTCAAAGGTGGGCGTTAGACCGCTAGGGAGCGCTAAAGCGCTAATCCGCTTACAGTGGACCTAAACTTTTTGTCAGCGTTTTTGTGGATTGACTAACTTTTATAATTCATAAGCGGATTTGTGCTATTTTTATTTAAAATGCAGTACCGCTAATAACTAATTATCTATCAGTAAAAACCAATAAACTTATTTACAAGCTCTTATGCTGCTTGTTTTACCTTTTTCCCCACCATAAAGAGCAGAGAGGAGGAAGGGTTGGAGGGGGGAGGGGGGCAGAGCGGAGAACAGACTCGGATCTACCATGTAGCAAATGATGCCGTTGCCTGGGGATCCCATCAGCATGGGGCCCCGGCCCCGCCGCGCCCCGGCCAGTCACCTAAATCCCTAACATTGATCCTGCTTGTTAATGTACATTTAACATAAAAATAATTATAGTTACGATGAAAACGATCATTAAATACGCAATAAAAAAACGGTCGATTTCTTTATCCCCCTACTAAAAATGGACTATTCCATCTTGACATCTTCCGGGTCAGAGGTGAACTCAGGGGCTTCTGTGGCTAGCTGTTTGTGCTGCTGGGTACTTGGATAAATCCGCAGAGAACCCCGCTGTTTCAAGCCAAATTAACGTGGCCGGAGGATTTTATTGAGTGTTTTGTGTCGACCATTCGACGGTGAGTCGTTATTTTTATGTATTTTAGTTACTTTTCATTAAATCTGTTGACTACCTATAGACGCTAACTCTGTGGCTAGCTGGTTGGTTGCTGGGTTACTAATGGATAAATCCGCAGAGAACCCCGCTGTTTCAAGCCAAATTAACGTGGCCGGAGGATTTTATTGTGTGTTTTGTGTCGACCATTCGACGGTGAGTCGTTATTTTTATGTATTTTAGTTACTTTTCATTAAAGGAGAAATGTAATCAAATCTGAAAAAATCGATATAACAAGAATTTCATATAGTAAACAACACACATAAACATACTTAGTATGCTTTTTTCAAGTCAGTAGCTTAAAGAAATAGTTTTTTACATTTTTCCTGCTACATGCCGAAGTGCAGTGATTTCTGTAGTACTTTTCTGGACGCACTTTTATGACACAATTAAGACCTCCTTTGCTATCTTACAATAACACTGAAGCTATAAACCCATCATTACTGTCCTCCTGTCTGTCATTTAAAATGGAAGCAGAAGACTTTTTTGAATCTGAAGGATATCACTTTAGTTTGTCAAAAACAGTTTGGTGATTTAGTGCATTAATGGGCATTTCTATCCTGGAAATACGAATAGCCGTGCGTTAGCCGCCGCATGCTAACGTTAGCATGCTAGCGCCGTATGCTAACGTTAGCATGCTAGCGCCGTATGCTAACGTGGAAGTGGGGGTGTTGAAAATGTCCTGAAACAGTTACTGTCTTCCCCAGAACATAGTAGGATCTAAAATGATTTTTAAAGATGAAGGAGCAAGTTGAAACATGCTGTCTCCCTCCTTGCTAGCAGGCTCCATTGGGAGCTGCCTGGCTAACTAACTACGGTGGCCCTACATGGCCAAAATTCTACAGCGGCCAAATGCACAGGAGCGGTAAAAATACAATATAAAATTTAAAAAAAGTTTTTAAATCGATTTTGGGGCTTTTAGAATCTATTCTGAATTGCCAGGACTAAGAATCTTGATTCTTTAAAAAATAGATTTGTTTTGCTGCATCCCTAATTGCTACACTCTGAAACCTTTTTGTCCACAACTAGATACACACACTAATATTACTGTATGAGGGACGACCGTTGCACTGCCTACGTCATATTCAGGGGACGGAGAGCAGGCAGGGGGAGGGGGGTCAAAAACACCAGATGAGAATTTTTTCACTTTGCAAAGTCTAAATTTGAGTTAGGATGACATTTTTGACTTGTGAAAATTTCTCAACAAGCTTATTTTATGCTTTTCATTAGACTACTATTAGCTTAAAAACACTTTTCATTTCTCCTTTAAATCTGTTGACTACCTATAGACGCTAACTGTGGCTAGCTTGTTGGTTGCTGGGTTACTAATGGATAAATCCGCAGAGAACCCCGCTGTTTCAAGCCAAATTAACGTGGCCGGAGGATTTTATTGTGTGTTTTGTGTCGACCATTCGACGGCGAGTCGTTATTTTTATGTATTTGGGTTACTTTTATGTATAAATGCGGTGGCGACACACCCGTGTATTTGAGATTTAAAAGTGGTTTTAGGGATTAAAAGATCATTCTATTTTTTGTTAATTTCGTGGCCGAATAGAATATATGTACGTAAAGTATTAAATAAATCCTTTGATTTTTGTAATTTCATCCTTTTAGGATCATTTTTGTTACTTTTCAGTTGGCAGTGTAGTGCAAATATTGCATAACGCTGCCGGCTATATATAAATATATATATATATATATATAAATATATATATATATATATATATATATAAATATATATATATATATATATATATATATATATATATATATATATATAATATAAATATATATATATAAATATATAAATAGC